>CAJVQA010001930.1:0-23608 GCA_910591915.1 Cetraspora pellucida
CAGAATCTTCTGTATCCCATTCTTACAGCTGACCTGGTATCGCTATGGCCGAGACCAACACTGGCAGTCAGGGCATACCATTAAACCACTTTTACTCTTGTAGAGTTCATTCCAACCCCGATACTGACTTCACAATATATTCTTACTACTTTGGTATTCAATTCAAGTTCCACTAAGCTGCCATTCCAGATAGTCTGGAAAGGTAGGATGAGACCATACCTCTGGTTTATATGTTTGCTGGCATGTACTCTTTTCCTCTGAAACTCATAAATTCCGATGGCCTAGTTGGTTCATCTGATTCCTCTCCAAGGACCAGCACATTTGCCCAGTTTCGCAAGTTTTAGCTCCGTTTCACAAGTCTAGTCTTTACAGTAGCACTGTTGAAAGTTCAGATTACCTCTCTACTTGGGTCTTCCAAATAGGCTTCCATCTCTTTCTATTGGTTCCTATAATTTACATGGCCACAAGGACTTATTGTAAGTTTGCACCACCTGGTACCGGTTTGCATTCCTTTGTGTAACTACAAACCTTGTCCCAAAGGACAATGTTATGTAACTGTTACACAAATGCCATGTGACCTGCCAGTCATGCTGGTGTGATACAGATTATAGGTATTTTATCCCAACCAATTGCAGAGACAGTTAACCATAACACAAGGAGGATTTTCAAATTTTTCGTCAATACTGGGATTCTAACTCTGGACCTGCCACTTGGGGTTGACAACCTGACCACTTCACTAGGTCACCACACCCCATGATCATGACATATTTGTACTAGTATTAACTAGAACATCTTAGTAAATATAAATAAGTTGAATAAATATGAGAACTTAAGTATTTAAATAGAAAATTTACAAACAGATTTTAGATATAATAGCTAGTATAGAAACTTCAAGTTTACTTCTTAAATTAAACAATAATTAAAATTGTACAAATAATTAGTTGCATATTCTTTTTTAATTATCTCTTATAATTGTAATACAACTATTAGTTAAATATACTATTAATAAAATCTTAGGTAAAGAGTGTGGTGACCTAGTGAAGTTATCAGGTTGTCAACTCTCCAAGTGGTAGGTTGGGTGTTCAAATCTCATCGATAGTGAAAATTTGAATAATCATCTATGTAATATTTATATTACGGCAACTGTTACTAATGATTGGGTTAGGATACTTATAATGGTGGTCACACCAGCATGACTGGCAGGTCATAGAGCATTTGTGTAACAGAACACATGACATTGTCCTTTGGGACAAGGTTGTGGTTACACGAAGGAATGCAAACCAGTAATAGGCAGTGCAAATACTAGATAAGTCCTTGTAGCTATGTAAATCTGTTGAAATTGAGTAACAAGAAGTCTATTTAGGAAGACCTGAGTAGAGAGATAGCCAGATCTTCGATGGCCCTACTGTAAAGGCTAGCCTTATAAAATGGATATCAAGGTCAAAGTAGCCAGACAGGCAAAAACCTCTAGGTAGAGAGTACCACCAACCAGGCCACCAGATCATGCTGAAAGAAAAGGATATCGGACTGATCTGATATATTAAGGGACCAGTCATAAGTCTTACTAGGCTATCTGGATTGGGAGTTTAGTGAACTGGCAGGGGTATACTAAAGTATTTCGGATATGCTGTGAAGTAGTGCTGGGGTTTGTGTGAACTCTACAAGAGCATAGCGGTTTAATGATCAGCCCTGACTGCAAGTATTGGTTCTGTCATAGTGATACCTAGATTAGTTGTAAAAATAGTACAGAAGGCTCTGGGAGGTTTATCTCAAGAATAAATTAGTCCTAAGGTTGAGGATAATGATCTGGTACATCTGAGATGACCAGTGATGTTAACACAGGTTACAGATTCAGAGAGTTTAAAGTGAAACACCCAAGCAGAGGTATTAGGTATGGCAATTGGTAGAGAACCTTCAGGCAGACTCCTTAAATAGGTAATATAGAAAAGTTACATATATAGCCAATTATACACTCTCCTGTAGTGGTTCATTAAACCACAATACCAATAAGTGATTAATAAAAGTCAAAAGACCAAAGAGGTTACCTTAATACCAAAAAAAAAATAAAATAAAATCTTAAATTATAAGTACACATCTTAATATTTAAAAAAAAAAAAAAGTAAATAAATATTATCATAATTGTATAAAAATTTTAGAGTATATGTATTTTGATCTTTTTAATAACTTTACTTAGTAGTATATAATAGATCTTTTTAATAAAATTTTAATTTTACTATATAGTACTTATTATAAATTAATTTTAAAAAATAGTTACAATTGGATTTTTTCAAATATATAATTATAAAGTAATATAACTGACCAATTCTGTAACTCTTTTTGTAAATTACTTGTACCAAATTTTTGCTAAAAATATTTAATTATTTTTAATATTTTATTAAATAAACCTTACTTGTATCTCTAAGTAAAGTTGCTTAACTTATTTTTTTCCTTCTAGATGACTAAGTTTTATGTTTTTGCAATACTTGCTACTGAGAAAAGGTTTAAAAATCAAAATATTGATTTTTGTTCATTTGTTATATATTTTACTAATTAATTATATCTTGTTATCTATTAGAAAAATAACAAGCTCTTTATCTCAGTTATATTAATATATATTTTATAGTAAACAAACCAAAACTTACTGAGATATTAAAAAAAAAGCAAAACTAAAACCTGGTAAATTTAGAAAAATTCATTGAATTGCTTTAAAAAATTTATTTTTATAGTATTTATTAAAATTTTCTAAATATTCAATTAGCCTTTTTAATAGCTTTATATTTCTTAGATTCTTTCTAACTTATCTGCAAAGCTTTCAAATTAGAAAATTTTATTCAAAAATCAGATTATTCAATCTGATTTAAAAATTGTTTTTTACTAGCACAAACACTATATTAAAATAGTTACAAAAAATGCTTAGAATTATTATTATTGAATCAGACTCCTTTGATCTAGATATTTTTCAGATCAAATATAGTGATCAAACTTTAGTTACTTTGAACAAAAACTGTAAAAGTTTCAAAGTCTTTCTAGCTAATTTTAATTCTACATAATGCAATACCAATAATGACTACTATTTCTTCTTCAGTCCTACTTAACCTAATATCACAAGATGTTTCTGTAAAAAATATTATACATACTTTATTTCACAGTATTTATTTCTGCCACCTATCTCTGATATCACCTTTACAACTGCAACTGAGTTATCTAATTTAATGAAAATTGATTTAAATGCCAAACTTTACAAATCTCTTCATAATGTATCTAAGTTATTCTTTCAATCTAAATACAATATTGCTAATCTATTTTTTAATTGCTATAGCAATATTAGACAAGATACTAGTAATCAAATCTCTTTTTATAGCTTATTCCTATTATGCATATATATGTATTATTTGCAAAACTAAAGATATATTTTGCATTATACTAACTGATAACAAACACTCATTAAATTCAAAAGCCTTTATATTCAAAACTAAAGTTGGTGGCTTCTTTGCATACTCTCAATGCATTTATAGACTTAAATTAAAGCTAGTCAAATTTACAAGCTCTATGAACTGAAAACAATATAGTCTCTATTGCAAAATCAAATGTCTACAACTATCTGCAGAAGATAACCATCTTTTTTTAAAAAAATTTTTAAATAAACTTTCTAAAAAGACTAAAAAGACTAACAAACAATTAGACAATAACTCAAATACAAAAAAAACTTCAAATAATAGCAAACAGAATATGAATAACAATAAACAACTTAAACAAAAAGCAAATACTCAAAAACATAATAATTCTAAAGACTTTAACTTGTTTAAAAATTATTCTATTACTTTAATTATATAACAATATAATAAACTTAACACTCTACTGGCTCTACAACTATTTAATCTTTTGAAATCTAATCTTAGAGACTTTATTTCTTGATAAATTATTTCTAATAAATCTGATAATAACAAAAATAATAACAGACTGTCTGCCAAATTCTTTTTCAGCTATATCCTTAACAAAATAGCAAGCAAAAAATCTAAGTTTTTGTCAAATTTTATTATTAACTTAAGTTCTGACTTTGATAAATCAAACTAATTCTTTTTAAAACTTTTTATGATACTCTTAAAGGCTTATTTTTCAAGTTTACAAAGTTTTCTTTATCCAACTAGACTACTTATATATTTTCCAATTACATGATTTTATCTTATCTTACTCACATATCAACAGATATAGAGTTACTATAAACCTAGCCTGCTTACATCTTTATCTAAACTATAAATATAAAACTATTAACTTTTAAGAATTTATGAAAAAACTTAACATCAAATCATTATGGTTTACACTCTACTTTAACATTAAATACAGCTCCAAACAACTTGAATTCATAATTCAAAATGACAACTAATTTAATATTAATACTACTTTTAACATTCTATTTAAAAAATTTTTAAAAAACTTTAGAATTTCATTACTTAAATTCTATCTTACAATCTATGAAGCCTGGTTTAAACTATTTTTTGAAAAATATAGTATCCAATTTAAAAAATTGACTAACAGAAAACAAGCAACTATATTAAAATTTTTTTTTTTTTTAAAAAATATTAATGGTAAGGCCATGCCTTTATCTTTATTGAATATTCAATTAAGATTTTACATAAAGTACAAGTCTACTTTTAGAATATTATAGAAAGAATAAAAGCTCAAACTAATTTATTTGTAATCTAAACCAACCAGAGTGACCAAGGCTCACCTAGATTTGGGTGTTAGTAATAATGTATAGGGGATTAGTTTGATATTTAATTCATTAGATATACTAAAAGTTAATTTTAGAATGAATTGAATTAAAAGAAAGAATGTGTGATACAAAAGGAACAAGATTTAATAATGAATTAAAATTAGAAGGTTGGGCTGTGAATCTTGAAATACAGTAGAGGATCCAGATTTTGTGATAGATTTGTTGATTAAGATAAAGTAAAAACTTTATAGAAAGTGTAGTAGCTACTTTTTTGGAAGACAAATTTGCAATAGTATCAATGAGTCATTTGGTATTAATTCTGTTAAAGTTGAGAAAATTGATGGTATATTAAAATGTTAATATTATAAAAATTAGTAAAAAAATGCAAAAAATTTCTGCCAAAATTATATTCCTTATCAAACTCTTTATATACTTTTAAAGAACATTCTAAAGCAACCTTCAAAGCAGCATTTCACTATATTTACCTTTGTACTAACAAAGACTGTAACCTATTATTCAAATCAATTGAACATAATTTAGAAAATATATCTAAATTTTATTTTACTAACTTCTTCAAAACCTATCTAGTACTAGAATTAGAACAAAAAAAATAGGTATACCTAATCTTGAAAACTAATATCTTTTATTCTTAACAAAAACTTACAACAAGCTTTTCTATTCTAATATTTACAAAAGAAATTAGAGACTTAGCAACATCTACTAAAAAGATCTTTGCAAATTTTAACAAAGTAAAAAGTAATACAGCCCAATCTACATACTACTTCTATCACTATCTAAGAGCCTTTATGTTAGCAGCAAGAGACAATAATAGACTTACAGATTTATCTAAAAAAGAAACTCTAAAAAAAAAATTAAAACAACTAATAATACTCATATTCTTACAAGAGTTATTACATATTTTAAATTAGAAATAGAATTCAAAATATTACTAAAACAAATATATATTAACTATAACTAATTCTATTATCCTGAAACTGAAGATTTCTTGATAAAACATCTTAAACTCTTAATTTCAAAACAATATGAAGATTTTTTTTTTATACAAAACTCTAAGACATCTAACTTTTAAGAAATAGATAAGAATACACTTATACCCTAAAAAAAACAATAAAAATAACAGAAAATACTACTTTTTTCTTGCAAAAGGAAAGTATAAATTCTTCTTTTCAATAATGTTTTCTACAGAACACATTGATGCAGTTGCCATCTTTAAGACTTTGATGTCTTCTACATTTAGTAGATCATCTTTAGAGGAGAATGATAATAATAGGCAGACAGTAAAGCCTAGTGTGAGCAAATTTGTAGAAAACATTATATATAATGTCTCTAATACCAATACTTTAACCTTTTTAGAAACAAATACTTGTTATAACAAATTTTTAAAATGATACTACCTACCTCTATTATTATAATCCATAATACTTAAAAATTTTATTAAACACTTATGCTAAAACATTTTTTTTGATTCAATCAAAATATTAGTTAATCTTGATAATACAGAAATATATATTTATACTAAAATTATGGATCTTACTATTTCTAATTATATAGCTATAAACCTTATTTGATACAAATTCTATGAACACTTGCCTATTCTAATATCTTAAAATCAAATAACATCAAACTATAATAGTCATTATTCTTTAAACTCCAACATTTCTAAAACATAGTTCAGCAATAACCAACTCTGCTTATCAATTAGTACACATAATATTTGAGGATTTAATGAAAACCTAAAACAACAAGTATAAAAATACTACTGTCTCTTAAGCAATCTTAGCATTATTAGTATAATATAAACCAAATTTCAGCCAATAATCTGTTAAGAAACTACAAAAATCTAAATATTTTATATACTTATGATTATGCATTAAAAGCTCTAAAGCAGGCATAGCTGTTATGATCTACAAGTCTATAAAAACCTATATTTACAAAATACTTTTTTTTCAGAATATGCTATTGTAATAGACATTTTCTTTAAACATGACTTTAAATTTAGAATTATTTTAGTTTATTTACTATATAATAATACTTAACTAAGACATTTAATTCAAAACACTATAATACAATGGCTTTAACAAGCCTATACATTAAATATTTAACCTATTGTCTTAGGAAACTTCAACACTCCTGATAGTATTATTCACTTCTCATCAATTAAATATAAGTTGCTTTATTTTTTCTAATAAAACAATATGCATAATCTGGCCATATATACTTATATCTCAGCATTTACTTGGCAAAGCAACAGATATCAAAATAGTATAAATTATATTTGAACTAACCAACCTATTCTTTGATATCTTAATTTTTTTATTATAAATAATTCTGATATTATTACTTAAAGCAATTATAAAATTCTAAACTCTTATTAGTTTTTTTCTTAGACATATTTAGACAAACCCAAAAACTCTATCAAAACTTATAGAAGAATATTCTTATACAAAAATATGGATAAAGACAAATGATAACAATTTACAAACCAAGTAATCTTAAATTTTAATAATAATAAAACAATACTTATTATACAAACCTCATAATCACTAAAATCTTTCTGTCACAAAATTTAAAACAGTGTTATCTCTGCTGCTATATACCATATTTCAAATAAAAAATTCACAGTTAGAAACTTTTAAAATATCTTTTCTGCAAAGGCTTTATCTTTATATCAATATCTTAAAAAATTAGACAATATTATTAAACAAGTCAAATACTTACTAAAAAACTTTACTTTTATATTACATCAACATAATTATCATATTAATCAAATAAATACATTTAATCATTTTAATGTCCTATTTTTACTAGTTGAGTACAACTTATTGCCAAACTGGTTAGTACTTACTAAAACTAAATAAAAATCTATTTATTATACTCACAATATAGAAAACATCAAAGAAATAAGACAATATATTAATAATATTATTACTAAAAGATGCTCTAAACTTCAATTAAATCCAAAATCAATAATTAATAGTATACTTAACTGCTACAAGAATCTAGTCAAATTTGATAACATTAGAACAAACAATAATGTAATTACTAACTCTCAAGACATTAAACTCTATATTCAACAACATTTTGACTAATAGATATTATTTAAAAATACTAACAAATCTTTGAATCTGACTAAAAAAAGAAATATAACTGCAAACTTTATATTAACTCCTACTGATATAATGATATTTTTAAAGAATTTATTATTAATAAAGTAACTAAAACACTATTTTACCTTTCAAACAACAAAGTCTACAACCTTTTTGGCATTAGCTACAAAATATTAAAACATGCAGACACACTTTTTTTCTAAGTAATTACAGCTCTGCTAAATAGATATATTATTACAAACCAAATTTCCAATAATGAAAAGAAGGCAGAATCTTTCTAATTTCCAAAAAACCCATATTTGATTACAACTTAATCAATATCAGACCTATTAGTTTTCTTAAATATGTTAAAAAACTATATACAAAACTTCTTACAAACTGTCTAATCCAAGTATTTACCAAAACATAAAATCTTATTACCCTTTAATTATATTGCTTTGCCAGGTAATAGTACTATTATATTTATCTATATACTTAATAATATAGTTAAAGATACATCATGCAACTCCAAACAGCTTTGGCTTATATCTTAAGATATAAGCAAAACATATAACTCAGTCAATTTGAACTTATTCAAAAAAGCACTCAATTACATCAACATGTTATCAAAGTTAGTTAATATACTTATTAATTTATTAACAGATTATCAAAATAGAGTAATTACCAACTTTGGCCTAACTAATCTATATATAGTCAAAAATGAAATAGATTACAAAAAAACTATCATTTTTATTTTGGTGTATTTAATATAACCTACTTATTCACAAATTGCATCTCAATATAAAGGTTACTTATTATTTATATTTTGAAAAACTTACCACCTAGATCTCAAAGCCTTTATACATCTATATCTGTATTAGTTTATATGAATAATACACTCTGAATAGCAAAAACAAACAAGATTAGAGCAAATCACTCAAACTGCCTCATTCTTTTATATAATAGCCAATATTCAAATTAATGCTGCCAAATCTATCTTTATTTTTAATTCACTTACATCTAATATTTAATTTTTTAATTTCACTTTAGAATCTATACCCATTAGCCAACTATTTAAGTTTTTAGATTGTTGGTTCACACTCAATAACAAACAAACTTAACAAATTAAAATTATTCAAAAAGAAACATTTCAATTTACAAACATTGCTAGTATCAAAAAAAATTACAAATAAACAAATTATTTATATAATTAATACTGTTATTATACTTATACTCAAATATAGATTACACAACATTATTATATTTTACTCTATATATAACAATATTCTTGCTAAATATCTAACAGTAGTCAAACACAAATTCTATCTAACATGTTTAATTCCCAATAGCACTATGCTTAATCCATATTTGTATAATGTTTACAACATATAAGATATTCAACTTTAACATTATATTACTAATTTCTTGCTAGGTGTTGTAACCTAGTGAAGTAAATAGGTTGTCAACTTTCAAGTAGCAGGTCTAGAGTTCAAATTCTAGTGACAGCAAAAATTTGCAATTCTTTTTATGTTATAGTTAACTGTCTTCTGTGATTGATTAGGATTAGATACTTGTAATATATGTTATACTAGTATAATTGAAAGGTTTAGGTACTTGTATAATATTGTATAAAAGAATACAAACCAGTACTAGGTAGTATAAATCTAAGATAAGTTCTTAGGTCATATAAATCACAAAAACCAGATAAAAAGACAGAAGCCCACTTGGAAGACCTAAGTAGAGAGGTAATCTGAACTTTTGATAATGCTACTATAAAGACTAGATCTATGAAATGGAGCTAGAACTTGTAAAACTAGGCAAATGTGCTAGTCTTTAAGAAGGGACCAGATGAACCAATCAGGCTACCAGAATTTCTGTATTTTAAAGGAAAAGGGTACATGTTAGCAAACATGTAAACTGAAAATATAATTATAGTCTATCTTTTTAGATTATCTGAAATAGCAGCTTGGTAGAACTTAAATTAAATACCAAAGTAGTAGGAATATGTTGTAAAGTTAGTACTAAGATTGAGATGAACTCTACAAGAGTATAATAGTTTAATAATACATTCTGACTGCCAGTGTTGGTTTTGGTCATAGTGATATCAGATCAGCTATAAAAATAGGATATAGAAGATTTTAAAAGGTTTAGTATAAGGTTAAAGATTCCAAAAAACTACTTTAAGACTTAGTGATTATGGCATATTTTCATCAGCATCAGCTGAAGTCATTAGTAGGCAGAAGTAGATGGGTAAATATAAAAACTAGAGTGGTTAAATAGAGAATTTACAAGCAGGTTTTAGATATGGCAACTAGTATAGAACCTTTGAACAGACTACTTAAATTAGATAATAACTAAAGTTGTATCAGTGGCTAGTTGTACACTTTTTTTATAATTGTCTTCTGTGGTTGTAATGCAACCATTAGTCAAATATACTATCAATAAAATCCTGAGTTGCAAGTACTCACCTTAATATTTAAAAAAAAAAAAAACTAATTTTTTGCTATACATCAACAATTCTAATCTGTTAGGAATCTTAGCATATATCAGACTGCAACAGCTTCAAAACAACTTATGATCAACTATCAATATACTCTAACATTCCAACCTTATCATTAATGGCTCTAATAAACATATCTTAAACTTTAAAATTATTCAATTACTAATACATTTAAATATATCTGTAACAACCAATTCTAATATTTTTTGGCTAAACACTATATTTTACAATCTTCAACTACTAGAACTAATTTAATTCCAATATTCACAATATATTAAATTTAAAAAACAAATTAGAAAGCTTAACATTTTATACCTCAAACAACTTTGTACAGCTAATAACACCACTTTGCTTAAATAAAAACATCTCTCACTTTGACTATTATACTTATCTAAAGGCCAAAAACCATTATAGTTTACTTATCTAAAAGATATCATAATGGCTCACATTAGCTACAAAATTTTTTTTTATATTACTAACAACTAGGATATAATCCATTTGCATATAGCTCACAACATATCTCTAAAAAATTCAAACTTTGACTACTTATATATACTAATAATGAGATTATTATTAGTAAAATATTCTAATCTGTTTTTGGTATATTAAGTTTAATCTAATATCTTTTTTCTCTAATTCAAATATAACAGCTTGGGTAATAATATCATTTATTTAGAGGTTCTTGTTTATTTAGTTTCTTTATATTAATATTTACTGTATTTTTTAAATCTTTTTTTTATAATATTATTATTAAAAATCTATGTTATCTCTTTATTCAGATTTTTTTTAAAGAGACTTTGGTTTTTTTTAGTTCTACAAATTTATATGACTATACAGACTTATTTTAAGTTTGCATTATCTGATATTAGTTTGCATCTTTTTGTATAACCAAAGTTATACAAATGTATATACAGTAGCTTGTCAGTTATATTAGTATAACTATAGTTGCAAGTATTTTATCTCAATTGATCAATAAAATGTTGTTATTATAATAGAATATATTGCACAAATGATTGCTTAAATTTTTATTATTAGTAGGTTTTGAACTTATAACCTATTAATTAGAAAGTTAACAACTTATTCACTTTACTAAGTTATTATATTTTATTTTTAAAAGTTTTATTTTTACTTAGTATATTTAATTTAATTAATTAAATAGTTTTTTTTTTTTAAGATAATCTTTTTGATCTTTTGATTTTTATTAATAACTTTTTTGATAATATGATTCTATGAACTAATACAGAAAAAGTATACAATTAGTTATATATATAACTTTTCTAATTACTTATTTAAAAAGTTTGCTCAAAGGTTTTTTACTAATTGCTATATCTAACACTTCTGCTTAAGTGTTTTATTTTAAACTTTTTAAATCTAAACCTGTGTTAATATTATTAAATTATGTTTAGATTATCATTTTAACTTTAAAACTATTTTATTCTTAAAGTAAACTTTTCAAAGCTTTCTATACCTATTTTTATAGCTGATTTAAATATCACTATAGCAAAACTAATACTTGTAGTTAGAGTTATATTATTTAACTATTATGCTTTTATAAAATTTACTCAAACCTTGATAACTACTTTATAGTATATCTTTAGTACTTTGATATATATCTGTTTGTTTTTCAAAATTCAATTCAAATAGTTTATATAGAATTACAATTAGTCTATCAATATATCAGATTAGTCTAGTATTCTTTTTCTCTAGTTCATTTTGGCAGTTTAGTTAGTAGTACACTTATTTAGAAATTCTTACCCATCTGAGTACTTTAATATTGGTATCTGTTTTTTAGATCTAGTCTTTATAGTAACATTATTAAAAATCTGTATTATTTTTCTATTTAAGTTTTCTTAAATAGACTTTTTGTTTTCTAATTTTAATAAATTTATACAGTTACAAAAACTTAATTAAAGTTTGTATTACCTGATATTAGTTTGTATTTTTTTGTATAATTAGTTATACAGATGTTTTATAATCTGTTAGTTATGCTAATATAATTATTATTACAAGTATCTTAACTTAATTATTAAAAACAGTTACTATAATATGAGTATTATATAAATAATTATCTAAATTTTTATTGTCAATGTAATTTAAATATTTAATCTATTACTTGAAAGATTAATAATTTATTCACTTCACTAAGTCACTATATTTCTCTAATTATTTTTTTTTGTTATTAAAAATTATATTTTATAACAGATTTTTATTAATATATTAGAATTAATTATTATAACTATTTTTATAGTAATAAAGTATTACTAATTATATATAAAATTTTGATTGTCTATTTTAAGTAGTTTATTCTAAGATTTTATATTAAATGCTATATTTATAATCTACTAAAAGATTATTTATTTAAACTTTCTAATTATCTGTCATATTAATTATTTTTAATAGTTACAAATTTTTATACATATATATCTTTTTTTATATATACTATTTAGATAATATATACTTTTTATTTCTGTACTAGTATACAAACTACTTCTTATTGAAAAGTTATTTGCTAGTAAGGCTCAGAATATCTTTCTTGTTAACTAACTTATTTATTTTATAAATTATTAACAAACTATATTTTTGTAAAATTTATTTAAATCTTAACATCTATTTTATAGTATATTTTTAATATTTTAATATATTTTTGCTTTGTTTTCAGACTTTAAATCTAAATAACTTAGAAGAACTGTAACTTGTTTTTAATATACTACATCTAAATATTTTTTTTCTTTAGTTTAAACTTAGTAGTCTAACTGTAGTACTTCTTATTTAAAAGTTTTTGCTTATCTGATTTTTTAGATTAATATATATTTTTTAAATTTAATCTTTATAGTAGTATTATTAAAAATCTATATTATTTTTTTATTTAATTTTTTTAAATAGAATTTTGTTTTTTTAATTTTACAGATTTATATAACTATAAGCTTATTTTAAGTTTGCATTATTTAGTATTAGTTTGCATTTTTTTGTAAAACTAAAATTATATAAAAACTTATAATCTGTTAATTATATTAATATAATTATAGTTACAGATATTTTATTCTAATTAATTAATAAAAAACTATTACTATAATACAGATATGTTTTTTAAATTTTTACTTTTAATAAGTTTTAAACTTACAACTTGCTATTTGCAAAAGTGCTAAATTTTTTACTTTACTAAATTATTATATCTTAATTAAATAATTTTTAAAATATAATAATTATAATGTTAAATATTTATAATATATTTTAAAAATGTTATTTTATACTAACAGATTATTATAATGAACTTTATATAATTGATTAATTAAAATTAAGCATGTAATTATATAGTAAGCTTTTTACTATTAACTAACTAAAATTAGTTACAAGTTTTCTAAATTTTATAATAAATAATAAATAATAAAAAATAAATTTTACCAATTCTAAGTATGATTGGTTGCTATATATAAAATTATTATAATAACAAATTATTATTTATAATTTTTCATATTTTAATAATATTATTTATATAATAAATTTATTTACTATTAATAATAACAAATATAAACCAATAGACTTATATAATTTAAATAATTTAAATAATTTTTAAATTAAAATAATTTAAAATATTATTATTATTAGCAACAAGTAAAATTTTTAATATATAATACATAAATAAATATATTAAATAACCAAAAATATAAATACATAATAAAAAATCACAAGTATTATATATAATTTCTTAAAAGATTGTTAAATAGTCTAACCTCTGCGTACAATTTTATTGTTGTAAAAATTTCTAAAAACAAAATATATATAAGTTAGATGCTAAGGAAAAAAACAAAACTGCCAATTTTTTTAAAAACTGTTTTTTTATATAAATCAATTTAAAATAAGATTAGAATCGTTTTTTACTTAAGACGCAAAAGTAGTTGTGTTAATAAAATTCTGCAATATAGTTCCTTAAGGTTTCATTTTCTTATGATTTATTATGATGTTCTGAAAATTTTTTTTTTGTCAATTTCGCCTCTTTTCTTAGCACCGGATACGTATCATTTCATCGACGATCACTTCACCGAACACCCTATCACACAGCGTAATGAGTAATATTGAACAATAATTATTAATCATCAAACAATCGTTAATTATTAACCATCGCTCTGTGCAATGGGGTGTTCGGCGAAGCGATTGTCGATGAAATGATACGTATCCCTTAGCACCTAGCCCATATATGACAAAACAGCATGACGCACTTAATTGAAAATCGGTTAATATTTAAGTTAAACTGGATTGAATTTAAACTAAACTAAATTTAATCGATTTGTATGCAGTGCATATCTTTTGATCTTATTGGTTAATCAGCAATAATTCTGATTGGCCAAAAAATTCATGTTACCTCCGGCACTTCTTTTTATGATAAACCCGAATTTTTTTAATTCTAAAACTGGCTTATCATAATCTGAGTTTTACAACCGATTTAGATTTAGATTATATAAAACCGATTTAGTACGTATTATAGCTGTTCTTATAAATTCTGAGACAAATTAAAAATTTTCTCGTTACCCAAAATCTTTTCGGTTTCTTCCTGTAAATGATCTAACTCCGGAAATTACATCGCTATCTCCGGATTAAAGGTTCAAAGACAGCGACGTAGTTTCCGGAGGAAATAACCGAAACGATTTTGGGTAGCGAGAAAATTTTAATCTATCCCAGAGTTTATAACTAATCGACCATAGGGATAAGTAGCGTAACCTGACATAGATTACGAACGTGCACTGCCATAAATTATTTTGCAATGGACGGATGGATTACTTGAATGCAAACTTAAAACACATCGGAAATTAGCCATCCTCGAACCAAATTATTTATTTCAGAATTTAAAGCATCACAAGTGTCACAAGAATATTTTTCCGACACACGCATTGTAATTTACACGAATGATTTTTGAGGATAATTGCATGCTTAGAGAATCTGTAATTCTATTGTGTATGCATGTTTATTACACATAATTGATTGACGAGATAATCTCAACAATTGGCTACCCGTTTTAAAATAGAATTTAAAATTTACTTGTGCAGATCTGAATTCTATTGAAAATACTTGTCGTGATATTGATATTCTCAGGGTGAAAGTATAGTGATTTTCACAAGAAATTTGCTTGTGAAGGATTTTCTAGAGAAGTTAGATTATACATATATATATTTCTTTTTTCACTAAACGGAACTTTAAAGTAAAAAAAGAAAAAAACTAAAGGAAAAAAAGTGACAATGTATTTATTGGTTTCTCTATTTGGCAAGGAAAGTGTTTCAGTCTGTCAAATGAATAGCCAATAAAATATTAAGTTCTTAACATGAATTAGAGCTTCATGAAAATAACCAATAACTAGTCAATAGTTTTATTATTTATTTTTGATACCGGGTATTTATGCAAATATCTCTCAACAAATGAACCAACACCGGTTTAAATAGACCTAAAAAGAATAAAATTTATACTTGTAGATAAAAAAATGGTAAAAATAGATTATTATGATTTACATGTTACATTCAAGATTTCGCTCATGCGAATTTGACGAACGCTAAATGGACGATGGAAAAAAAGCAATCTAGTCAATTGCAGTTTTGTCGCACCGCAGTGCCGAGGTTGTGCATGGGTATGATTTGGTGGTATTACAATATTACACGTTTATTTATATTTATTTTCCTCTTTTTCAACCTTAGAATTTGTGTTTTTCCCTTTCTTAAATATAAATATTACCAGTCCTTAGACCATCTATTCCAACGCCTTCAAAGAATCCCGAGAATATCATTGTTCACCTGTCGTCCTATTTCAACGATAGATGTCATCAGTTAAAAAGCACAAACAAGAATCGAAAAATCAACGCAGTTTTCGTGAACGCCTTCGTA
The DNA here is from genome assembly GCA_910591915.1 of Cetraspora pellucida. NCBI lineage: Eukaryota > Fungi > Glomeromycota > Glomeromycetes > Diversisporales > Gigasporaceae > Cetraspora > Cetraspora pellucida. The sequence continues at coordinate 16,189 of CAJVQA010001930.1, forward strand.
GTTTAGAAGATAAGGCAAAAATGTATGAAAAAGCGTATGTAGATTCCCAGAATGAGAATAAATTGTTAAAAGAGGAGGTTGAAATATTGAAGAGGCGCCTCTCTAGGTTTGAAAAAAGCATTGGATTTGAGGGTTCTAGTGCTGTTAGCACAACGATATACGCGGCCCAAAATATGATTGAAGAAAGCCAAATGAATAATCAAATTCATCATGGTACTGATGACGTTATTATAAATGATGAAACAATCGAGACAAATTAAAAAGCATCTGTGTAGAGTGGGAGCGTATCACATGATTTCCGACCTATAATCCTCCAGAAAACCTCCGAATTTTTGGAATTTTTTAAATCGTTTGTTCTGTCTTTTCTCCCCTCTTTTTTAAGACTTGAATGTTTGGGAAATTGAATTTAATCAAAATTTAAAATTCAGTCTAAACTTATCACCTTCAATCAAAAATTCATTTATACATTTGTATAAGTTTTGTAAGATTCAAATCAGTACGCCAAAGAAACAAATTATAAATTATGAATAAGGAGTAAAATCTCTTATAATAAATATATACATTATAAAATAATGTTTCTCTTACTTATTAATCATGCTTGAACGACATGATACATTAAACTCATGTGATTTTGCACGTGCAGATAGCTCGGCGAACTATTGGTAGCCTAATTTTCTTTTGAAAATTTTTAATACCATATAACAAATCAAAATGCTGGTCAAGATATTACTTTGTTTGGTTTTTTCTTTTATTTATTTATTTTTTTTTAAATAAAATTAATTAGGATGTTATATATATATTTAGCTTTTGCTAATGAATTTAATACTTTCTGTTGTAAAACTTTTAGTATACGTACGTACGTATTTATTAGTATGCGTTACCGACTCAGACCATTGATGAAAATATAAATATGTAAATTCCTACGTACATGTGTAGGTGCATATTCTTGTTAATAAGTCGACGATTTTAGTCGACTTCAAACACTAACTACAGTACCCTACATGACAAATTAATGTACGTAGGTCAATTTTTTAAAATATGCAGGATGCGCATGATCTTTAAATTTTTATTAAAGAAATTGGTGTCGTCTTGGTGCCACTTGGGTGGTAAATAATAAATAATTTACCTAAATCAATTACTATTTGGGGTGACAATAAATTATTCATCACCCCAGTGACACAAAGATTTTTTATTTGGAAATTATTAGCCAATCAGAATGCACAATTTGGTGTAACACATATAACGTGCTTTGTAATTTAACTTTCCGACTAATATGTTTTTCTGGCTGTCTATTGTCTACGTAGTGATGGGATAACTTACCTGACAATGTAACTTACATCGTACTTACCAATATATAATAATAAAGTCGGCCAAGATTATAATAAAGTTGGCTAGCATTAAGACATAATAAAGCAGTTATCCTGATCAATAGTTGCATAGGTTACAGATTATATAACTATATTCCTACTCTCTTATTAATTATATTACTAGCATTTATAAGCACTAAATCTCGAAGACAATAATTAACACTAAATACCAAAGACAATAATCAATATTTTTATATGAACCGCTAAAAATAGGATAGAATTATTGATTAGTACTTATATATTTATAACGAAAGCAGTAATCTTTTAACATATGCTAACTTATACGTATTCAAGTGAATGAACATTTAAAAAACTTATTAATTATATGATTTAATAAAACACAGATTAACTTTATGTTTAGTAAATATAAATACTATGAAAGCTATAATGTTTATTTTTTAAATACGACTTTTATTAAAGCCATCAAATAATAATATTGAAATAATAATATAAACTAAATTTTGCCTTCTCAAACAAAATTCTTCGCAAAAAATCAAAAAAAATAATGCTTTATATTAATGATCTATTTATATTTCCAGATCACGTATATCGGCTATGCTATTTATATTATCTCTACTATCTGTATCATCCATATTACCTAAACTATTCATATTATCTACATGATAAATTTCCATATTATCAATATCAACGTAATCTATATCATTTATATTCGACAAATTATATTCTTGTGAAAAAGAAACTTTCTTCTATCAATTCATCTATTTCTAAATCATTTTCTTGTATTGATTCTTTTTCAATTGTTTTTGAATTATCCTCAATTAAATACCTTTTTGTTTTTAATTCATTAACTGAAATTGGCTATTTTAATAAATGTAAAGCCTGTAGATTTCAGTAAATATATAAAATCTTTTCTACACGAGGATTAAGTAAGCAATTACATAACTTTGTATGAACAAAATTAAAGGCTGATCAGTTTTGTTCACTGGCAGCTGAAGTTGCAAGTATTGAGAGTAATTTTAATGCAATTTCACTCAATACTGAATATTATGTTTTAACTAAATTCCACCAATATGTGGTTTTTCTTTTAATGTACCTTACAAATAGCTAGTCAAAAATCCATCACTTTTTCTTACAAACTTAGCAAATTTTTCTAAAACTTGTTTCTTATTATCTGGCTTAACAAGACATATAATCTATCTTTCTATTAAAACATCTTATTTATGTAAATCTAAAATTTTTCTACAATATCTTGAATCTAATTTATATGTAGCTATAGTTGCTAGATTATACAAAAAATTATTTTATTATCATTCTACTAATTTTATACTTTCTACAATTACTGAATTTGAAATACAGATATTGTTATATGCTATTATTTCTAATTGCTGTAATTTAAAAAATGCAAATAATAAAATAGTACATCTCTTTTTAATTCATAGATAAATTTAATGAATTGTTCAAAAAAATTATAGAGAAGTTTAAGATTTTGTCAAAATTGATTATTCATTATATAAAGTTTGATATTATAATTAATATTTATACTGTTTTCAATTAATAATAAATAAATAGCATTTTTTATTTGTAATAAATAATTTATATAATAAAATGCTAATTCTCAATATATATCTTCTAGTGTTATAGGATTGCAACTTTTTTAATACAAAACAATCAAGTAATAAAATTATCTAGTACAATGATTAACTATTGCAAATATATATAAGGTAAAGATATAGTAGTTTACTTTACTATACAGTAGCAAGCAAATGGTTTGATATAATAACAATATATATATTAACTTTATTAAACAAATATACAGTAACAACTTTGCTTATAGAAATTATTCTAAAAGGAGAATATTATTTTTACAAGTTAAAAGTAAAGGTAGGAAGGTCTAGATCAAAATATAGAAACTTAGAATTAGCAAAGAAGAGAAAAAGATACTCTTTATATATATTTTTATTTAGCAAGAATAGTAAAAATTTGAGTAACATTACTTGATACTGTACTCAAGATAATAAAGATTCAAATAATATTAGATATCATTATACTTAGAAATAGTAAAGATTTGAACAATATTAAATAATACTTGATATTGTATTCAAGATAATAGAGATTCAAACAACATTAGATATTATTGTATTTAGAATAGTGAAGGTTTGAATAACATTAAATAATACTATGCTTAAGATAGTAAAGATTGTACAGAAACAACTAGAAATATTGTTTATATTATTTGTTATTTGTATTTAAACCACTTGGAGCTTGTATTTAGATATTTAGATTTGTGCAAAGATACTTGAGATTTGTACAGAAATACTTGAAGTTTGTATAAGGACACTTGGGATTTATATTAGGAATACTTAGGATTTTTGTGCTATGATATCCGATACAGTAATTTGGTACTAAGGTTTGTAAGACAATAATAATATCATAGATGTTACTTAGTGTTATATGGCTATATCACATTTCTAATAGCTAATTAAGATTCTTTTATCTATTTATTATATAATATAACTATTAGTTAACTAATAATTAATAATAAATATAATATATAAAATACAATAATGAATATATATATAACTATTAATACTATTATATAATATACTATACTAAAATATACTTTGTAACATTAATAATACCAAGATAATTATATTTTTATATTTTTTAATTTGAAGTTAACAAAATGCTAATAATAGTATAAAATGGAATCAAAAATAATTAATAATTTCTTTAGCAATATTATATATATTTTTTGAGTATTCTAATTTTAAAATATCTTTTATTTATAAATTGATTCTATGAGTTCAGTATCTTAAAAATATTTTTATTAGATATTTGGTTTTAAAAATATATTAAGCAATTTTTATATTTGCAATATTATTAATAATAACAGTTACAAACTTGTTGATATTAAGCTCTTGTATTACTTTTTAATTCCTTCTGCAATATTTTTTGCTATATAATGTTTTTTTTTAGTATATATAGATTTATAAAAAAAAGTTTAGTCATTATAATTATAAAATTAATAATAAAGTCTTTATGAATATTTAACCAATTATCAGTTATAAGACAAAAAAAAGATTTTTTATTAAATAAATAATTAACTACAATATTTATATTATTATACTCTTTATTAAAAAATAAATTTAAAAAAGATTTTTATAAAAGCAATTTAAAATATAGACATGTTTTTGTAAAAAAAGCTTTTATATTCTTATTTTCTATAATATCAAAAAAAATACTAGCAGAATAAAACTCATGTATTAGTAAACTTTTTAGCTTTTTTTGATTATTTTTAGTAAACTTATATAAGTAATTTTCTATTGACAATTGTTGTTTGTGTTTTATAATTTGTATATTATTATTATTTATAATAAAAAGCATTGTTTCTTTATTTAAATTTTTTAAAACATATTAGTTATAATAATCTTGCATTTGTAACTTATTCTTAATTTATATATTATTACATATTTTGCATTTTCATTATTCTTTTTTATTTTAATTAATTTTATCAAATCTGTTTCAAAAATCTTCTTTTTGTTATAGTATGAATTTGTTATTAAAAGAAATTAAAAAAATTGCTTATACATTTATAGTCTTAGAGATTTATTGATAAATATATATACCACTAACAAATAAAAAATATATAACAAATTAGTACTTAAAAATTTAAAGATGTTCAAATAATATTACAAAATAGAGATTGTATTTTAAAAATTATTTTAGACTTAGATTTTTTTAGTAGGCTTATTAATAAAATATTTTTGTATAAAGTATCAGCTCTAATACTAACATATTTTTATAAAGAAAAATACTACCTTTATTTATAAAAATTATATACAAAAAAAAAAGTATTTCAAGTTTCTTTTACTACAATTTTAACACAGTTTTTTTTATTAAATATAAGTTATATTTACTTTTTTTTATTTAAATCTCTACTTTTTTTTTTATAGCCTTTTAGATTACAATTGCTTACTCTTCACTTATTATTTTTATAAATGCTTTTTCTTTTAAACATTTATATACTAACTAATAACATATTTATATAGCCATAAGTTTTACCTTACAAGATAATATTGAACCATCATCTTACTTTTAGCACTCATTTGACAATTAGATTATTATTAATTATTTTTATTATTTTTAAAGCAAAAATGATAATTGCATTTAGAACTTGGTTTGTTCTATAATCTGATTATTATTTAAAATACTGATTTAGTTTAGATTTATTATAACTATCATTTAGTGAAAATTCTTGAAATATAATTTTGATTGTAATAATAAGTTGTTCTTAAAAAAATACATAGATAGGTATAATTTTTTATTTTTTTGTGATTGTTTATATGTTTTATTTATATATATATTTTTTTTTAATATTAAAGTGAGTACATATGATATAAGATTTTATTAATAGTATATACTGGCTAGCATCTGTTGATATACAGATACAGAGGCAATTATAGAAAGAGTATACAACTAGCTACTCATACAACTTTAGTATTGTCTAATTTAAGTAGTCTGCTTAAAGGTTCTACACTAGTTGCTATATCTAAGACCTACCTGTAAATCCTCTATTTAAACATTTTGATTCTATATCTATCATGCCTTACTAATAATTTTAATAAACTAGTGAAAATATACTTAGTCACTAAGTCATGTTTAACTTTGTACTAAACTCACTAGAGTCTTCTGTATCCTATATTTATAGCTGACCTAGTATCACTTTGGTCTAAACTATCACTTGCAATCAGAACTAATCATTAAATTACTATACTCTTGTAAGGTTTATCCAAACTTCAGTATTTATCTTTTTAATATCTTTTCTATTGTCTCTTACTAACTGCAGCTAAGAACTGACAAAACTCTTCAGACTTCTAATTCAGATGGCCTAGTATGATATATTTTAGTATTCTTTTTCTTTAACAATTTTGGCAACCTAGTTAAATATATGCTTCTCTATATATTTTATTATCCAGTTTATCTGCTTATTCTTATTGAAAATGTTTTATGGGCTTCTATTAGTCTGACAGTATTGTTAAAAGTTTGTAATACCTTTTTACTCAGGATTTTCAAGTAAACTTCTAACTCTACAGTTCCTTTACTTTCTGTATCTAATAGTCTTATTGTAGGTTTGCACCAAAATCTTATACAATACTGATTAAGCATTTTTCTATATATATATAACATTATACTTCATATAGGTGCCCCAAGCTTTTATTTAAGATAATGCAACTGAAGATTACAAATTCATCCAATCTAACTGATCAATAAAGTTAGTTACTATAATGCAGATATAATTTTCAAAATTCATTATTTATAAAATTTAAATTCTAGATTTGCCACTTGAAGGTTAACAACCTAACTACTTCACTATTTATTACACTTTTATGTTTTATTTATATTAATATCTTTAATTTTATTATTTATTTAAGAATTATATAAGATAAGTTATTATTAATTATTTTGAAACTGCTTATATATATTTTTTATTTTACTAATGATTTCTTTAGAACTTTTACTAGTTTTTTTTCCTATAATTTTTTTTTATTATTAAATATTTTTAGATTATAACAGATAGATTTATTTGTTTTTATCTATTTTTAGATTTTGTTATCTTATAAATACTTTTTTATTTAATATAACATTTTCTAATTTACTTTTTTAATCTCATTATTTTGAAATACAAATTTTTTAATTGTAAATTTTCTTGAATGTATGTAATATATAGGCTTTTAGTTGTTTAAATTTTATGCATATTTCAATTAATTTTAGCTTGATTATAATTGCATGCATAATTAAATATATACTAGAATATAGTCATCAATAATATTATATTAGATTATTTTAATTATTAAATTGTAAAATTACTGTAAGTTTATATAATTTTGTATAATCTTATATAAGTTTCAAAATGGCTTTTATGTAATGTAAGTATTTGATTATAATATATACATTTATTGAAGTTTTTTTTTTTGAATATCCCTGTTGCTTTAGCAACTAGGAGTGCAGATGGCGCTCTTTATTAAAATATTATTATATTAAAGTATTACGAACAGCCTATATACATTTTAAATATTTACAAATTAGTTTGG
>CAJVQA010001931.1:0-23607 GCA_910591915.1 Cetraspora pellucida
TCTTCTCAAATGGACTTCTTGTTACCCAATTTCAACAGATTTACATGGCCACAAGGACTTATCTAGTGTTTGCACTGTCTAATTGCTGGTTTGCATTCTTTTGTATAATCACAACCTTGTCCCAAAGGACAATGTTATGTGACTTGTTACATGAATGCCCCATGACCTGCCAGTCATGCTGGTATGACCACCATTACAGATATTCTAACCCAATCGTTAGTAACAGTTGCTGTAATACAAGTATTACATAGGTGATTATCAAAATTTTTACTATCGATAGGAATTGAACACCCAACCTACCACTTGGAGGATTGACAACCTGACCACTTCACTAGGTTGCCACACCCTATAATAATTATAATAATATATCTAATATTATAAAAGACATATCCTATTGATAAAAAAAGAATATTATAATATTGTAATTAATAATTCAGAATTCTTTAATTATCTTATTAATATTTGTAAAGAATATAAACATAGATACATAAAATACATATAATAAAAAAAAGTTTTTTGGAAATAGAAGATAAAAAAGTTAATTGTGTACTGTATTTGTATATGAAATATGCATTATAATTCTATTCTAATAATTTTGATTTACTTAAAAAATATGTTAATAAATAAGATAAGCATGCTAACACCTACTCATACAAGTTATGTATAACAAAAAACCAACTCTTTAGTTGTCTTTTGACTTAGATAAAAGAAGATTTTATTGAAAAAATTTATAAAAACTTAAAAGATGTCATAATATCCAAGAATGGTAGTAAAATTGGTATCAATATAACAAATATTTGTCTAAAAGATAACTATATTAAAGAAATTAAGATGTTTTGTATTTATAATGCCATAATAAACTATGTAAACCAAGATGGTAAAAGTGCATTGATAATAACACTTGCAGTCTAACATCAAGATATAATTAATTTTTAGTATACAGTTAGACCTTCCTATAGTCACACTTTTGGGACTCAAAAAACTGTGATTATATAGAAGTGTGACTATTATAGAGGTATTCTCTATATAGTCACAAAACATTAAACTATTTAAGTAGTGACTATATAGATTTTATTATATACCAAAAATAATGTTCTAGGTTAAACAGAAACAACTACTCAAAGTTATAGATGTTTTCAATATAATTATAATAATAAATAATTGGTTTATACATTTAACAAAAGAATCAATACTCCACTTTACTTTATAATATATTCTTTGAATTCCATAAATCCAACAGTTTTTTTTTGCAACCTGATTGCTGATTTCCTAAAATTTGTGATATGACTAGTTGGTTCTTATGTGTAACTATATCAGAATTATCAATATTAAGCAGTGTTATGAAAAATTTAAGATTTTTTATGCATTATATGTTAATTATAGTCAATTATACTTTATTATAATTTTTGCATCAATGACTATATTTTTAGTAGAGTTACTTCATTCTTGCATAATTATTCTTATTTGTAGTCTAATTTAAAAAGAGTTATTCTTGATTAATAAAAGCAGAACTTTTTAGAACTCTTGAGAACTTTTTTTGCACTTGCATTACATAAGTAAAGGTGTCTTGCTCTCTAATTGTATAACTGTGTCTTGGGCCAAATATATATTAATTTGATTAATTAATATAAGTAATAACCACTATCATACTCTATTTAATAATTATGAACAGCTAAATTCAGTTGCATAGTATTAAAAGCTCTCCTGCTCTTATAATATCGATTTGAGACAATTTCTGAAAGCTAAGAATTAATTTATAGTAGTTTTAAAAAATTCTTAGTTTCCAGAAGTTTTTAATAACAATAAGCAATAAACAGGAGGAATTATTAATGTTACACCAAGTAAGAGATTATATTCATTATACTTGAAGTTATATATAAATAATTTAAGTTTAACTGATTACTCCGCATGAATGACAGGGTGAAAGATTATATCCATAACATACATTTTAGAGTAAACTCAAGATAAATAATTTTATTAGTAATTGACTATATTACATGAAGGATTAACATATAACATTAACAGTTCCTCCTGTTTTAAGCAATACAATAAATTTTTTAATTTAATTTGCATATGCATATACATATGTATGAAGTGGAAGTCAAACTTAATTACTTTATATAGGACAAAAAATATACACAGTACATTCAGGTATTATCAAAAAAAAACCCATACACACAAACCTAAATTTTCATCAAACTTCTAAAAAAGTGAGATACCACTATTATATACATAATATTTTAACCCTTATATGATTAGTATTTCAGTACAAATTCTTGAAAAACAGTATTTACAGGTTTTTTCTTCAATAATATTAATGGAAAGTTGCTGTTAAATACGTATGTATATGCATACATATGAATATTTTTTTTTTTAACCCTGCATATTAATGTTAAATTAAGCATAATTGATAACTATATAGATATTTATTAGAACCTTAATTGAACATTCAAATTATAAACAAGCTATGATCTAAATTTTTTTTCATATCAAACTTTTGAATTACTGGCCAAATTAATTTGACATATAAGGAAGGAAAGCTTTTGCATACTCTTTGTATAAACACTGCTTAATTACTTAGTATAGATGCTTTTCATATAAACCAATGAACTTGGTGTAGAAGAAAAGGTGTTAGCAAATGCTAATAAATATTGTATCATTTAACTACAAATAAAGAATTAAAGAATTCACTTATAAAAAATAATAATTCTTTCTATAATCCTAATTCCTTTCAATATGCCTCCTGAATCTGTACTCAAAAAAACATATAGCTATATTAGTGACAAACAAAAAAAAGAAATATATGACTTTACTAAAAACAATCTATTATATAAACATCAAAAAATAGCAAATAAGTTTATGTTACATTATCTAAATGTAAATATTAACTGCTCTACAATTTCCAAAATACTAAAAAAATCTGCAAAATATGATAATCTTCCAGATGATAATGTACAAGCTAAAAAAACTTTCCGCTATCGTTCTGTGAAGTATCCTATGTTAGAACTTGCTATAAATTTGTGGATTGAATGGGTCACAACTAAAGAAATGATCATATCAGATTCACTAGTAAAGAAAAAAGGCAATTAATTTACAGAAGCATTTGCTATACCTGAAGGATCACTTATATTCTCAAATAGATGGGTTACTAAATTTAAAAGGTGCAATAGTTTAAAAAAAATCACAATGCATAGTAAAGCAGCAAGTGCATCTTTGGAAACTTTACCTGCAGAACAGACCAAATTACAAGAAATTCTCTCCAATTATGACCCAGATAAAATATATAATACTAATGAAATGGGTTTATTTTATAGATTACTTCCTAACCAAATGCTTTCTAAAAAACCAATGGCTGGAAAAAAGATGATAGGTTCAAACAAAATAGGAATCTTCAGGTTTAATAATAATAATAATAATAATAAAAGAAAAAAAAAAAAAATTGATAAATCAAATGGCTTATTAATTTTTTAGGACAAAATAAGAGTAACTGTATTGCTTTGCTTCAACTCAACTGGTTCACATAAGCTCTGTTTATTGGTAATTGGCACTTCTAAAAGGCCACAATTCTTTAAATATATAAATTTATCACAATTATCAGTAATGTATCGAAATAATGAAAAAGCATAGATGAGGAGCGATATTTGGAAAAGATGGTTAAAAGAGATTGATAATTATTTTCATATCCAAGATAACAGTTTTTGCTTCTTATCGATAATGCAGCCTCTTATATGTTTTTGGAAAAATGTAATATAAATGAAATACCAGATGATACATATGAACAATCATCTAAAGATGAATCTAACAATGAAGCTGAAGAACTCCAAAATAAGCCATGAGGAAGGCCACAAGGAAGGCCACAAGAAAGGCCAAAAGGAAGGCCAAAAGGAAGGCCAAAAGGAAGGCTACAAGAAGGATCTCAAGAATTAAGACAAGCTTCAAGCTGTTCTTACTTTACAAATATTACTATACACTACCTTCTACCAAATATGACTGCTTATCTCCAACCCATGGATTCTGATATTATTTATAACTTTAAATCAAAATACAAAAAGCTGTATTGTTATTATTTGGTCTTACAGTTTGAAAAAAATAAGGACCAAAAGTAAAAATTGTTATGGCTAACACTAAAATTTGAACCTATTTTTAATAAAATTTTAGAAATTTTTGTGTGTTTTTTTAGCTTTTAGATTGGACTAGAGTTTAGGGTTAGTGCTTAAAATAAAAAGAATATAAGCTTTAATAAGGTTTATATTTTCAATCAAGATTCTAAATTTAGTATCAGCTGCAACAAAAATTTTTTATATTTTTTATTTTTTTTTTTTTTACTGATCATTTATATAATACAGAAAACTTAGCTTAAAAAAAGCTATTAATTTTATCACTGAAGCATGAGATAATGTTAATGATATGACTATTAAGAATTGCTGAAGAACTACCAGGATCATATCTAAAGTATGTAAGTTGGAGATAAATGAGCTAGAAATAAGTAAACAAGAAAACAAATCAGAAAATAAGATCTCTGAAACAAATGATGTTGCCACACTAGTTAATAATTCTTCAGTTAAGACTAACTCAGTGGTTTAAGAATTAATTTATAATATTAATGAATATGCTTACATAATTAATCAACCAACTGCAACTGAGAATGTATTAACAGATGAAGGTATCATCGAAATAGTAATGAATAAGTTCAATAATGATAATGATAATGAAACAGATGATAATGAGAAATCTCTTTCTTCTCTTCCAATAACTATTACAGATGCTATCAACACATTAGAGAAAGTTATTAGTTTTCAAAAAAGTCTCAAATTTGGAAAAAGATTTGATGAGAAGGGTCTAATAATGTTGTGAAAAAAGCTCAAAGAATGGCATTTTGAAAAGGAAAAATCAAAAAAACAGTCTTCACTTTTATTATATTTTAATTGTAATATGTACTAAAACTAGTAGTATTACATTTATATGCAATTCAGAAAGTTTTTTTTTTTTTTTGCATATTTTTTTTTTTGCATATGATTTTTTATTATTTTTTTTTTTGCCATATAAATATTATAGTGCATTTAGTACATCCTATTCTTACTGTTGTTAGGCCTGAGTAGGCTATACTAAAGTTAGATTTAGAGTTAATGATAGTTTTATATCAAATTTTGCATAAAGCTTTTTTTTTCAATGATGGGTTTTTAGGTGAAATTTAATTTTACTTTTTATATATATATAATTTCTTTGATTTGAATTAAATAGCACATCAGACTGCATATTATACAGTAAGCTATATACTAGATTAGAACATCAAATATGTTTAGGATAGTGAAAAATTACATTTTTAAAATAAAGTTTTTTTTAAATCTCAAATGGTTTGAAGTATTGAGTAGTTGGTATTAAAATCATTATGTACTTAGTTATAATCCTACTTGATAACTCCATATGTACAATAAGTTGTTTGTTTCATTTAGTAAGCAATTTGAGCATTTATCTCTCATGTATACTATACAAGCATTATTCAAAATAAAGTAAAATGAAGCAGCAGAGCAAGATCAAGAATATATGCAGCACAGTACACCATAATATGAATAAAGGCAAGTCCAAATCAGGATTATAAAAACTATTATAAATCAGCATTAAATTCATAGTATCTTAATTTTATTTGTAACCTAAATAGTATGCGAACCTAAATAATGCTTTTGGAATAGTCTTGGCTTTTATTAGTAAATAAAATCAGGATAATTGTAAGGCATTTGAATACTATCAAAAGGCTGTCAACTTGGATAATATTTCCCATTCTGACTAAAGAGCATAGTTTTTATAAAGTATAGCTTATATGCATAGAATAGCTAAAAGTAGTGTTTGTAGTTAGTTATTAAATCTTGACTGACTAAGGTTGTTCTCAATCACCTCAATTAATAGATCTGATGTAAAATTTTAATTAGTTGAGAATTGAATAAATGAATCAAGTAAGTTATCATTTTGATGAAAAAATCAATAAGATGCAAACCATCTTTTTCTCCAAAATTCACTATTGATTAAGGTCACTCAAACACTACCTTTACTTTTTTCTAACAAATAATAAATTCTTAACAAATTTATAACTGATTCAAAAAAATTGCTATTTTATTTTTCGAGTGTACTTAAACATTTAATTCAATTAATATCATCATTGGCTGTAATGCTTGAGCATCATCAAGATCATTATTGAATCAATTAATTGAAATGCTTGAGAACAACCTAAGCTGATAAAATAATAAACAGCTTAGCTAGCTTAGGGTGTTCTCAAGCACCTCCCTTAATAGATCAGAGGCAAAATTTTAATTAGTTAGAAATTACATAAACTGAGCAAGGGAGTTACCACTTCAATAAAAAAATCTGAAAGTGCAGACCATCTTTTTTTCATAGAGTTGCTCTGATTGATTAGAATTTAAAATCTGCAATTCACACAATAATATTTTAACAAGTCATTCTTGATTAACCACATTAACTGTTCAATTAATTGCAATGATTTGAACAACATCTCAATCACTAGCTAATCACATTGAGGGAGCTGCTTGAGAACATTCTTAGTCTACTAAATAATAATCATGTAAAAATTAGATATCAAAAATATAGTTATGCTTGCAAAATAAATATAATCATAATGATCATACTAGAAGATTTTCGCTTCATGTAATAGCAAAAGAATGTATCTTAGCATTAGTGTATCTTAAGCATGACTGTGTCACATAACAACCTAGCATTTTATTTAAATGTTCTGTTATTAATAACACTTAGACATTCTTTAAATCAAATACATTCTACATATTTATGTATTGTTCTTTAAATATTAAACATGTACTATCTAAAGCTTTTTCTTTTATGCTGTTGAGATATAAAGAAGTGGATAAAGATTTTTGCCTGATTATTTATTAAGTTTATTAAATAATATAGCAATATTATGAATACTATCAATACTACGAATCAATTTTTTTTTAGTTTAGTTATGTATATTACTGTATACAAGTTGTAAATAAAGATTTTAAAATTGACTTTTTAATGAATTTAGTTTATAAATACATTAGCTAGTTTTTGAAAAATCAACTGACTTAGCCGGCTAAGTCAACTAAGCCAACTAATGTATTATTAACTAGATTACTAGCTAAAAGTATTCTGTTGTAGATCTCTATCATATCTATATCATTAAAATTTTTTTAAAATATATATATACAATAATATGTAGTTAAGAATAATTTTGATTGATGTATATTTTTAATTTCTATTGACTAGTTAAATTTTTACATAACATGTAATTTTATAGAAACTATTTTATATAGATAGTTATTATAAAAATATGATAGTGACTATAAAGTGATTGTGCTTATAAAGAGGTATAAATATTATTAAAAATATTAGTTTTTTTATAAATGTGACTATATAGAATTTGTGATTATATAGGAGATGACTATAAGGAGGTCTGACTGTATATATAATAAATTTATTGTATCAGAATTACTTTTAGCAGATCTTTACTATTGTGTTTTAATCTCAGAATTATTCATAAAACATGTACTAAAAGATAGTAATTGGACTAATTTTTTATCTAAAAATGCATAAGTCTTTTTAGATATAAACATAAATGAAATATATGATAAAAAGTTTGAAACTGCATATATTGCATGTAAAACTAATCTTTAAAATACAAAAACTTTTAAGACATGAAAATTATTTTTTGAAATCAACAAGTTACAATGCACAATTGGTAATTATTCAGATATTTTATTGATAAGGCAAACAGAAATTAATCAAAAGAATCTTGATACAGTAACAACCACCAATTTATATACTAAGATAATTAAATAACAAATAGAATTTCTATTATAATCTATATGTAGTGATTTTTCTAAAACATATTTTAAAAGAAAATAAATTTGATTTCTTAGAATTACAAGCTTTAATTTATCTTTTTATAAACTTATTTGATAAAACAATTAATCTTACTTATTATCTACTAGATAAATATGAAGTTATAAACAAAAATAACTAGTTAACTGCTATTGATTTGATTGGTTTGACAACTCTTTATAAAAAATTTAAATTATTATAAAAGAACAATAAAATATACAAACTCAACAAACAAATCTTTGCAAATATTTATTATATAGCATTAGATAAGTTATATAAGTTAGCAAAATAATATAGTTCTTATAAAGAATATGAAGGTTTTTCTATTTTTAAAAAAATCTTGCAATTTGATTTATAGGATGCTACTTTTTGTAATAAATTTGATTGAGAAAATTTAAAAACAACAATTTGAAAATATGATATTAGAAACTTATTACTAGTTGGTCTGATGCCAATAGCTTTAACATCTTAATATATTAGTACAAAATTTAGTAAAAACCTATTTTTAGAAAAAGCAAATTTTGTTATTTGCAAAACTACAAAAAGAATCTTTATTTATATCAAATGTGAATTAGCAAAGATATTAATACTATATAATCTTTAGTTAAATTATATTCTTGATAAGATTTAAAAAAATAATAATAGTGTTTAAAACATAAACCAATTTTTTAAAGAGACAAAAAAGATATACAAAACAATATTTAAATATTTATATAATGTAATAATTAATTATGCATCTGATATTATTCACTATATTAACTATCTTAAACAACTTAAAAACTTACTACTACTCTTCACAAAGTAAAATCACACTCTACAGACTCCTTTTACAACCAAGCAGATTCACTTGCCAAACAAGAAACTACAAAAAATGTTCTCAAAATTAACAACTCAAAATTTAATATCCCAAACTATTTTATATGGAATGACTATCTAATTCCTATCAAAGTTTGTACTTTTATCAAAAACTCTATAACTATTTAAGAAATCCTTAAATGGTTATACTTAAAATTCTTTCAAAATATCACAAACATTAAATGGTCTCTAAAATTTAAAATTATTTTCTCTCTTGAAAATAACTTACAAAAATACTCTTTTCGTATTAAGATACTTACTAACAATCTACCTACTATGCAAAATCTTAATATCTGTTACTTATATCTTTATACTACTCCAAATTGTTCTCACTGTACAAATACTGAAGATATTCTTCATTTATTTTTATGTCCTAGTAATACTACAAACATTCTACAATCAATCAAAAATACAATACAAGCTACTTTAATATCACTAAAAATTACTGACATAACTTCAATAATCTTACTAAATATTCTTCTAAATTTCACATTCAACACACCAAATCCTCAATTCAAATATATCTTATATATCATTACTGGAACCTTCACTTCTACTATTTATGAAAATATCAAAACACTTATTAATAAATAAACTGATGTCCTCCTACTTCAGCTTTTAAATGATCTCTTAAACTGGTTCTATTAAGATTTCTGGTTTACTCACAATATATATCAACACCAATAGGAAATATTTTACAGCATTACATCCAAATCCAAATGCACTAAAATTTACTTACCAACATTACCAAATTTTCAAACAATACAACAACCTTTTTTCAAAATATAAATATTAACTCTTTTATCATCAAATGGCTCACACAAGGCTATTTACTAACTACTTATATTTGATAATGTTCAGACAATCACTTGAAGGTCTTCTCCAACCTATCTTAGCTAAAACCTAATTTGAAATAGTTAGCAATAGCACTCACAGGAAATAGGAGGTGTAATGTCACATTGGGTGCCAATTTATAGCACAAATGTAGTTTAGAAATCTTTAATTTTAGAACTTATAATTCTATATGTAAAAAGTTTCTACTTGAACATTGTATAAATAAAAAAAAAAAAAATTATGCATCTGATTATAATATATATATTGACCAATTACAAAGTTTAAATATTTATGTTATCTTTAGTAATCCTAAAATAATGATTTAATATCTTTTTAATCACTTATTAGAGCTTTAAATAATAGTTTAAAAATTGTTTATTATGTTAGATTTATATCACTTTCTTACTTTCTAGATATAAATTTTAATAAATTTAAATGTATTGCTATTGCACATAATTTATATATTATATAATCTTATTTTAGTAATACAATTTAAAATGGAATAGATTTTTATATTATTTATATTTATTTTGTACAACTCTTTATATTTATAAATAAAGTTATTTTTAAATTTTAAATAATAATAAAAATATGTAAATAAAAAGAATTTTCTAATACTAATAAAATTTTTTTTAGAAAGGTTTCTAATTATTATTGTTTATCATGAAACCCTTTTCTTCTATTAAATGAACTACTTCTATGCCTAACAATACTTACACAGAGTACAATATGGGATAAAATTGCAGAACAAGCCACCTGATATCACATGATGCAGAGTTTGCAAGTATTATAGATTTGTGCATTTTACCCTGAATGAGTTAAAAGGACTGTATCTGGACACAAAGTCAAGCAGAAAATTCAAGAACAAAGAATCTACAGATTATCAAGTTACTCAATACAAATACAGTGACCAGCAGTCCTGTGACTTACAATAATGCCCTGCCTTGTGACTTTGTTCATGAGTGGGTCATTATTATTGTTTATCATAGAGCCTTTTTCTTTTATTAAATGAACCACTTTCATAATCAACAATACTTACACAGAGTACAATATAGAATTATTAGTGAGAATTGTTCAAGAAATGGTATTCAGGCCCTCCTACTAGTCCAATAATATGAACTTATTTCAGGTCTCTGCCTATAGTTCCTCAAATTTATTTTATTTAGCTATATGCCATATTTTAAAACTTTATTTACCTACTTTTTCCTTTTCTTGCTTTTTCTTACTTTTTTTTTTTTTTTTTTTTCTCCAGGCTATGTGCTCTTCTTATTTCCAATTCCAATTTACTGAATATATAATTACTTGGCTGTATGCCATTTTAGTCTTTTATTTAATTCCATTTGCTTAGGCTGCATGCCCTATTATACCTTCTTATTTACTATTTCTTTTATCCTCTTTGTTTTTTTTTTCTACTTTTTTTTTTTTTTAGAAGCCTATGCAGTTTAAAGTACCCATATTTGCTGTTGAAACTGTTCTTAAATATAGTATCACTGCCTTTGAGTCCCAACTTCCAATTGTCTGAATTTGTGTAAGGCTTATTTCTGTCATCATCGCAGCTATCACCCTGCTAATTCTTAATAAATAGGCTGTAAATTTGCTACTCAAACCTGTGTGGTTAGTAAACTGCTTTACTATCAAGCCTATTGCTAAGACTAAGACTTTCTTCTCTTGTTTTAATAAAAATAAAGGCATTTTTGGACTCATCACTAGTTGGATTTTTAAGTATTGCTTCAAAAGCCTAATCAGACAGTACCTCAATTTTATATTCTCTACTAGAATAAACTTTCTATTTCTAAACTGATCAGTCTTCGATTTGCAGATTTGAATCTACAGAGTTCTTTCATCATCTCACCTTATATCCTTCATAGTTAATTCTTCTAGTTCTTCTGGTCTCTGCATTGTTCTTAATTCTAATGCTACTAGGGCCATATCCCTTCTGTACATAGATCCAATTGCTCAGAGTGGTAGTGTGGCAACATAATGTCTTAATGCCCCAACTGGAAGTGGGTCTTGTGGCCAGTCTGGTATCTTGTTTTTCGAAACTTCCTTTTTTACTACTTTTAAGACCTGCATCACTACTAAAGATTTCTTAAAATCCTTCTTTTCTTTTAAGCACAGGTTATTTATTATTAACTGAAGAATCTGTAAAACCTGAAATGCCAGGCCTATCACATCTAACTATAAGATGAACACCAGGATCTCATCCTCCTGTGGGTTTCTTACATTCAAATCGAACCTCTTACAAAATTTTTTATATAGCCTTAAATATTTCACTGACCTAGCTCTATAGAATGGAGATACAGATTTCTTCACTAAGATCTTGGCTTTCTGGAACAGGTTCTTTATAGCCAAATGTGCACCACCAAGAATTTCTATTTTGGGTTCCTCCAGGGCTCTACAAACCCCAACGGGCCTGGTGCAAATGTAACTTTCAGCTCTGGCAGGGGCAATGCTCTCCAATTTAATTCCAAAAGTAATGGCCACTACTCAGCTGATGGCCACTCTGATATTACTAATGTCATCTTTACTTTGCAGCTCTTTACATGATGCAGCACTTTCTGTACCAAATGCAAGGGCAGGCACACATAATTTATCTTGCTTTTCTACCTTTAGGTAAAGCAATTTATTGCCTCCACTCCAGGATAGAAGTGGTAGCTGTTGAACCTTTATAGTTTTGTATTTATATGAGATGCTATGCAGTTGATTGTATATGGCTCAAAGATTGCCTCTATCTCTTGAAACACTTTCTTCCTGATGTACCAGTCTGATAAATCAAAGGCTTATGTCCAAAGATCTGCTGAATTCTTCACTAATAGTACTTATTTTAATTTATAAATCCAAATATCTTTTTCTAAACAAGTCTGTCACAACCTTCTATAGGCCTCCTTTTGCTATCAGCATTTGCCTTCTAACCTCATTGTTGCCAGAGCTGTATGGTTGTCTGTAAATATCAAGATCCAAGACCCTTTCAGTAGGTCAGCAAGGCTTTCGAGCCCAAACAGAACTGACTTGGTCTCTAACTTTGCGATCTTCTAACAATCTGATTTCCTTATTCAATTTCCGAATGCCAGGTGCTCAATGCGAGAGAAGCAGTGAACATACCAGAAATGGAGAGAAGGCGCACTAGCGAGTGATACAGTGAACATAAAAGGAAACTATGGGAAAGGAATGGACTTACTGAAACTCGAACACCTCTGGCACCAAAACCAGTTTAGTGGATATAGGATACACTAACACAGATAAAATCTAAGGGGGGTAATCTTGGTATCATACTTAGTAAGTCTGCGTCGAGGGTAAATTCGAAAGACTATGAATACTCAGTAACATCCAATAAGGAAGTACCTTGATATAAATAGTAATTAGATAGCCCTAGCCTGGTATGTCCATGTAGTAATGAAAGGTTGTAATGCATAGGATTGAAAATCAGAAAGTTTAAATAGGGGATTCACAGGCAGATCTCAGGTATAGTAACTAGTGGGTAACCCTCGGGTGGAACCCTTAATTAGATAATAACTAAAGTTATACGTGTGGCTAGTTATACTTTTATTGATAAACTATGTATTCATTAATAACTAGATATTAATCAATAAAAAACTGACAGGCAAGATTGTCACTTATAACATTAAAAAAAAAAAGAAGGTTAATGGGTTGTCTGAAAGAGAAATTAGTCTTTGTGATTATATTTGATGGATAGGTGTTTTAATAATTATTTTATTATTTTACTCGTGTTAATTTCATCAATTATAAAAGATCTACTGTATTTATTAAAATTTTCAATATATTTGATTATACAATAACATTTGTATATGTTATGCCTCAGATACATTCTTGCATCGATGATGCCTGGCTTGTGGGTTAGGGTAAAACTTACAGGTAAATTTAGACCAATTATTACAGATTATTTAACTCTGGTCACCTGGTAGTCATCTGATCTAACATATATAAAAATTAAATAAATTCAATAAGTAATTATTTAAAAGAACAAATTATACTTATTTTGAAAAATTTTTTTAACCTGCTTTATTACAGTAACTCATTTTTAATTAAAGTGATATTTTAAATTTGTAAGATTACCCATATTTAAGAATTATATGAGTTAATTATCTATATATCAATAAATTAACTATTTTATTAATCCTAATTGCTAACAAATGAATTACTAAATAACCCAACTACAACTAGGGGATTTTGTCAGATGATACAATTACAAATAGATATTACTGGAACTGTTCTTTTTCTGAAGCTTCTTGTTTTTCAGATGAAGGTGTTTTATTTTATATTTATTTTGAAATGTCTTATAAGAGTCTATAACTGAACTTTAATTATGATTTTGGCACAGCTGTTGTTTTTAAACTGGTGACCTTGCAATTGGAAAACTGAGAGCACAATTATTATATTATTGACACACAAGACTTTTGAAATTTTTATATAAATAAAATATTTTTTATTAATATACTTTTTTATTTTATATTTTTATAATAAAATTTTTTAGTATATAAGATGTCAGTTTATAGACATAGAAAATCTAAGGATGCATTGTCTGGTCTAGTCTAGTCTGGTTCTTAGTAGAACTAATTAAATAATAATAATAGTCTAATGTTATCATGTTTTTTTTTAGAACAGTTGTGAATTCAATTTCATTATACAAATAGTTATAACTAAGTAATTATTATTATCTTTATTACCTTACTAAATGTGGCATATTTTTTTTGTTTTTTAATTTATTATTATCCTCATATTCAGATCTATTAATTGTCATATTAGTTAAATTATTGTTAGAATCTATATAATTATTATTATCCTTATTTATATAATACTTAATTATATAAATTTTCATATTTGTTAATAGTCATATTAAAGATTATGCAAGAGTTATTTTCTTTAGATTGGATATAAAAAGAATCAATCTGCATTCTTATTGTAAAAATATTTATATAAATTAAAAATATAGTAAAAGAGTTGATTATTAATAAAGAAGAATGTATTCATCAATAAAAATGATTGAGGAATAGAAAATGAATATAATGTATTTACTTACTATCTTTCTAAAAATTTGTAATTCTTTGTATATCTAAAAACTTGTATATAAGACCTTGCTTTTTATTTTCAATAAAGTCTCAGATTTCAACCTATTTTTATAAATAAATTATTAAATTTAAGTTAGTAAGCATTTTAAATTTGAAAACAACATATATTATTATCAAATTCTCTTATTTTTAGTTTTATTACATTATTATAATTGTGTTTATTAATTCTCAAAAGATTTACTCATAAATTATTGTTATTTTATATAATGTTAGAGGTAAAACTGACACCTTATGGAATCTGTAAAATGGATGTCATTGTGGCATACTTACCTAATTAGAGTTGCCCATGATGATCTATCTGAAACATATGCATCTGACTCCAAAAGAAGCTATATAAAAATACACAAGCCTCTATGTGAAACCAAACCACCCCTCTAATTAAAGTAATGTCAACCTAGACCAACCTGTTATGCTAAGAATGGATGTTAACTTCATCTGCCTTACTTGGGTTAGATGTAGGTGATGTCAAGAGGGGTGTGATTGAAGACAATATGATAGGTTCTGGCCCCAGGATCGAAAAACTGAAACATTTCTTATTGGTACTATGAAAGTTATAAAAAATGTTAAAGTAATGAAAGGCTGTATAGAAGTGGTTAAAGGTTGTAACAAATAAGGTTGGAAAAGATAGGAAATAATAAGAAGAGTCATGGTCTTGTATAGGCTCTTTTATGGTAAAATTTATTAAAAAAAGGTAGAATTTCCCCTTCCTGAAAGGTATCTCAGTATAGTTCAGCATAGTTCAATATAATTTGAATAACCTCTAACAATACATTTGTACTGCTTCTACAAAAATATTAATAAAGTTATTAATAAAAGACTCTTTGAACTGCCAATATAATAAGCTTTTTGAAAACCATAGTACTTATCTTGTAATGCTTCTTAAATGATTGCTTTGACCTTGTACCAAATTGTTAACCACCTCTATTATCTTTGAGGAACATTATATAACATAATTATTTTTTTTAGTGCCAATTTGTCACATTTGCTCCTATCTCTGAACTTACTCAAATTACCTGTTACAATAATAGTTTTTTAAAACTAATTTATTACAGACTCATTAAGCATCTTTTAGCAATTTATTGAGCTTCTAATAAATTATTTTAATTATTTAATTATTTAATTATTTATTTTTTTATCTATTTATTATATTATATTATATGTTTTCACATCTTTATTATATAATTATATCATCACTTGTATTTTACTAACACTCTTATAACTTTCAAATCTGAGTTTATTTATTTACAATTATTTCTCTATCTTAAACTAAACTGATAATATTCTAAAGTAAAAGGTTTTCTAATTTAATAGTAATACCAGTTTAGTTCTATTCTTAGTCTTCTAATGATTCTTTATAGTACAAGCTGTGATTAGTTAATTTTTGTATTAATATTAATAATAATAATACTAATTTAGTAGTTTGCTGCAATACTAATTAAGATTTAATTCAATTTCACAGACTAGTCAACAGTTCAAGTTAGGCTAAAGACAAAAATCTTAGGATTTTAACTTTGTAATCTAAAAATAGAAGCCAAATTAAATGCAGAGCCATATGAAAAGTTTTAAAATAAAATATAAAACAAATTAAAAATTCTTATAAGAAGACTAATTTTGCAAAGTAAAGGTACTATGTATAATAATGACATTACAGAAAGTTTGGTTATATAATAGTATTACACAAGTAATTCTCTAAATAATGAGGCAATACTAACATTTTTGTATTTAACTTATACAGTATTTAATTAGAAGAGTAATCAAACTAGAATAGTAAGTAATATAATATATATAAAGAATATTTATAACAAAAGATTGGTCTAATCAGAATTGGATTATCTTAGACAGATACTTAAAGGTAGGGTGTATATAGATCATTTTTCATATGACCTAGATGATATAATGGATTTTTATATAGTAAATTAAAATATGTTACTAATAAAACTTTTTTATTTTTTAATTAATTTTTATCAAAATTCAATAATATATAGATTTAAATAAATTATTTATTATTTTAAAAATTTTATAAGATGTTTAATTTAAAAAAATTATATTTGTATATATTTTAAATTTTTCCTGGATGCTCTATGTTTTTCCCTAATTACACAAAAGGATCAACTTTAATTGGCTAATTTCTAAAAACTTATAAGAAAGTTTTAATAATAAATTTTTATATCTAATCTTTAAAATTCATATTTTGATAGGTTTTAAACAAATTTTAATGATTTTACTATTGTTAGAATCACAAGAACCTACTCTACAACTTTACTTATAAACTCAAAAAATATTTAAATAATAAAAATTTTCGTAATTAAGATTACAAAAAAAATATACCATCAAGTTTATATATAAATTTATTTATTTATTTTTTTTTTTAATTTTAGCAGTCATGCTAGTACTTTATTAGAATTCTTGAAACTATACAGATTACATAGAATTTTCCTGATATATAAGTCTAGCATTATCTGACTACTCAAATAGTATCTAAGTATGATCTGCTACACTATTCCAGTTAGAAATAGACTGCTCATCTGACTGCTGTCTTATAATAGAACATTACCAATCTGATGACATCTTTTCATAGGGAAGCAAAAAACAAAAAAAAAGAATTTTTTATGTAAAAAACAAAACAGAGGTATAGGGGTAAACACTAAAAGATACAAATTAAGAAATAAAAAAGGAAAGGGAATAAATAAGAAAAAAGAAAATATGTGAAACTTGCAATTTACAAATATTAAACAGTTACAATTGTATGCCTATGTTGGGCCTTTAAAAATTATAAACTATACTAAATAGAAATAACTCTACTATTTTTTTATTTACTTAGATTATTTAATAAAAAACTATGTAGGAAAGAAAAAATCTTTGACTTGATCATAGAGAGTCGGTATAGAGCACTAGTTAGTTCAGAGGCAGTATTTTTAGGTTTTTTAGTATTTTGAGGCACATGTATAGTCATGTTTGTATTATTGTCTTGTTTTGATCTACATCATCAACAAACTTATTTAAGAAGTAAACACTGCTGACTGTTTTGGTAGTTTTATATATCGATCTTTAGAAGAAGGTAAGCTAAATCACACACTTTTACAAAATTTTCTTAAAGCAAAGTAAAGACAAGATCTAAACCAACTTTGTAGCTTTTGTGAGTTCTTAACCTTTATAGATATTCCTTGTAAATTTTACAGTTATATAGAACTAATATATCCAACTTTATTGTTTACTTTATAAAAAACTTTAGTTTTCACTAACTACATAGTCCCAAAGTACATTTAAACTGTCACTATAAAACTGCAACTTCTTTTTTAACTCTATTTCAATGTTCAATTATGTGTGTACAGTACTCTAAAAAAGTTTTTATAAAGTTTAATATATTAATTATATTATTTTTCTGTAGTTTGGCTTTTTGAAAAGTTTGGTTCGAATGATTGTCAGAAAGAATTGATAACATAATAACTGATTTTTTTATTTTTTTTTTTGGTTTTTTTTATATCTTATTATTCTTTAGATAAGGATTATAGAATCATCTTGCTCAATAATTAGAAGAAGAGAAATTTAAAGATTTAATAAATATAACAAGATTGTAAAAGCATTCAGTAATATAGTTTTAAGGTTTAGTTAATTTGAAATAATAGATATTAAGACAATATCTACTATAGCAAGTCACATATAGGTACTCTAAAAAGTAACCTGATGAGTCAATATTTAAAAGTAGAATAATAAAGATATGGTCTTAGAAGACTTTGTTGTAGTTATGAAAAATCATTTGAATAAAAAATATTGGCAAAACTGCCAAAAGTTAAAATATATATATATATATATATATATTATTAATTCTATTACTAATACAATTATTTGTTAGATGTAACTCTTTTTGCAAATCCATTACACAAAAATTAACTAAAAAAACCATTCATCTAAAACACTTATATCTACTTATTTTACTAAGTCAAGCTATCCTAGTATCTTAAGTAAACTTGTTCAACTCATCAATTTACATATATTCTTAAAATATTATAAATTTATCTCTTAAAGTCATAGAGATAACTGTACTAATGGCCTTTGGCTTCCAGTTTTAAAAATTTAATTCTCTCATAGTTTCTACTGCAATAACTCATCCTACACTCTTAATTAAAGTTATAGCACACATTTGCCTAGTCAAAACAAGCTCTGAAAGAAGAATTTTGACCCAATATTGGCTAAGATACAGCTAAATTTATTTTTTACTCTCTTGCAAAAACTTTTTCTTACCTTTTGTTCCTACCTTATCTCCTTTTTCTCTTACATGGTTTTCATATAACTATATCATTATTTCCTAAATTATAATTTATTAATTTACACCAAAATTTTGTGCTTCATCTATTTATAAAAATTTATTAAACACAATTAGTTACTTCATCATTTGGTTTTTATTAATTGTATACAACAATTTGTGTTACAAATCTTATCTGTACCAGTACCTAAGTCATATTGTAACCCCAATCAATCTAGTTATATACCAGTATTACATCTATAATACCTCAACTATACAACCTTGTTTCTATCTGCTACTCTTGTAAAATTATTATCCAACTATTAGAAATTTTTCTAAGTTTTTAATATAATATTCATTTAACTTATAACAAACTTCAAAAATGCCTATATTAACCAACCAAGATCCTAATACTGCAAATCTTGATTACTTCTATCAAAACTACTTTAACAGTTTTGGAATTGCCCTTTATAAAGAAGAAAGTGGTAACAACTCTCATCCAATTTCTGCTAAAGTTAAACCAACTTCTTGCTTAACTAAAAACCTCAGATTCAACAAAATTATTTACTTTTTTCAAGCTTCTATTTCTATTTCTATAATTACTTGTCTTTGTGGCAAATACTACACCAAATTCATCTCAACTACTAACACTAACTATATCTAAGCTACTGAATTTATTACAGTTCATGTTAACAGTAATACAAAAAAGAATCTTAATAAACCAGCTCAATAACTCCTAACTAACTTCTCCTCTTTAACTGACAATATTTCTCCATCTCCTACTCTTGATATACACTATCATACCTGCTCTAAATGTTCTCTTCCAATTGGTTGTACTAAGAGAAATGATTACTACTATCCAAATGAAAAATATGTTACTAAAAACAATGAAGTCTATCAGCTTATTTGTATGACTGACTCATCTCAACATGAAGCTAGCTCATCTCAAACCAAGAAAACCCTTATTTAAACTTTCCAAAACATCCTATATAAATTCTCTCATATCACCAATCTCTTTACTATCTCTTCTCATCAAACCTCTACTTCCTCTAATCTTATCAACTCCTTTTTTGTTACAACAACCAATACCAACCCTATTTCTAATTAATTTTCAATTACTAACATTTTTGACAATACTAATTTAAATCTAAATAACTCTAACAATACTAACCCATCTGATGGTACTTCTAACAAACCTTCTTTTCAAACCTAATCTAGTGTTGCTAAACCAAAATCTAATCCTACATATGACTGGCTTGCAAATTTTCCAATTACAGAAGAAATGCAACCTAACAAAAAATTACAAACTACATGTTCTCTTTAACCTTTTATCTTTCTTAAAAAATTTCTTTATGATATTTATTTTAATAAAGAAATTAAACCTGTCACATCTATTCAACCTATGCTTAAGGCCTCATTTTATTATATTATCTGTATTATGGCTGGACAATAGCCAAAATTTTTAACTGACCTTATCTATAGTAACAATCCTAATATTGACAAAAGTGCTACTATTCCTTTTGATCTTCTTGAATCTACTCTCAAAAATCTACTCTTTAAATTCACAACTGTCTTTTTTATAAAACTCAATTACTTTGAAATCTTTGCCTTACCAGTTATCATTCCTCCATATACTGCTCATAATCGTCTTCAACTCTGC
Organism: Cetraspora pellucida; assembly: GCA_910591915.1. Lineage (NCBI taxonomy): Eukaryota > Fungi > Glomeromycota > Glomeromycetes > Diversisporales > Gigasporaceae > Cetraspora > Cetraspora pellucida. Next base: position 20,549 of record CAJVQA010001931.1, read on the forward strand.
CTCAATCTTGCTTGACTTCATCTTCTTTTATCCAACAACTACTAATTAATTAACTACCAGAAGTTTGCTGAAGATTTAAAGCTTAGACCTAAAAAAATCAAAATTGAATCTTTTACTCAAACTACTGATCTTGACCAATAATACTTTACCATTCAATCAGATGCTAGATTTAATATCAAGCTCTTTTTTAATATTTCTAAAACACTATTTCTTGAAAGATTTTGCATCTCATTCCTAAAAAATTCACTTGATCATTTTAATTTCTGGTTTAAAACCTACTACTTTTCTTATAGTCAACAATTTTCTTCTACTATCGACAAAGAAAAAGTCAAAACTTCACTTCAAATCCAATTCTGTCAGCACTTTATTCTTCAATTCTCCAAGCATCTTTCTGAATCTTATATATTTCAGAAACCCAATTCACTTTATAAGAGACATAAGAAAGCATCTTATATTATAAATTTTCATTGTTTCACTTGTGACAACAAATTATATCAATATCTTAATGATAAAAAATTTCATGATAGTACCAAACTCTTTAATGACATATTAAGCAAATCTTACCTAACATTTTCTCTCTAAGATGATGAAATATGAATTCATCCAACCTTTAACACTACATTATTCTACAAAAACAAAGAACATGCTGTCTCACTTGACCAACCCATTCCTACTATAGTTCTTAACAAACTAGTAAATTAAGCTAAAGATTTTGTTTGTAATTAAAACAAAGTTAAAACAAATCCTAAACATCGCAACTATTACTTTTATTGCTACCTCTTCCTATATTACCAAACTGCCACAGAAAATCACAATATACAGTCTCTTTCCAAGAAGAAGGCAATCAATTTACTAACTAAAAATATCATTGACACTAAATTTCTTGTCCAAATTATTACCTACTTTAATGTTATAAAAAACCCAAAATCAATCTATTTACAAATTATTAAATATTTCAATGATACTGCTTATCCTGCAACTGAAAAATTTTTAGCAAAAAAATTCAACCTTGACTTCCAACCTGTCTCTATTCTTGACTTACTCTTCTTATAATCTTCTCTTTAAGTTCTTGTCTTCTACAACATATATTAAAGCAGTTACTACCTTATTAAATGATACAACCATTGTAGTTAATAAGGAAAATAATATAAGTAGACAAGTGAACAAGTCTATTTATATAGAAGGTCATGTTAATAACAGTCAGACACAATATACAGGGCAGATTATGGTACTTTGCACAGCTGTAAGAGCCATATATATAGTGATCGACCCTATAGAAGACAATTTTGAAAGATCATTTACAATATCTTTAATTCCCTATGAACTTTATACATGTTTTAACAAATTTCTTTTTTATTACAATTTACCACTTCTCCCTTATGGTCAAACTATTCAGACCTTAATCCAACATATTGACAAATATAATAACAACAAAACTGTATCTAGTATCGCACATTCTTTGTTAATTTATTTTATAATGAAACTCACATATACCTTTCTAATGACACTCTTTTGTCAGATCATATTATTATTGCTCCACATCTTCTTCCACTATTCTACAAACTTCCTCTCAAATCCAACTTTCTTAGCTTTACTCCTACTTTATCTGATCCTCTCTAATAACTATTACTCAACTCCTATTGATTATAACTCTACTTTACACTCTTTTAACTCAAGTTCTCATCATCTTAATCTAACTATTGCTACACACAATGTTAAAGGCTTTAATGATCTAACAAAAAGAGAAGCCTGGCAAGATTACTGTCTTAATAATGACATATCTATTGCCAGTATTACTAAAACAAAAATCTCTAATAAAACTAACCTTTTCTTTTGTAACAACAATTTTTTTACCTACTACTAGTCTAACTTCCCTACTTCTGTAAAAGAAACAGCCATCATAAATCATAATTATCTTAAACCTCATATTTACAATATTCATATTCACCCAGGAGGAGCTATTGTACTTGACATTTTCTTTTGAAGCAATGTCAAACTTCGTATTATCTCAGTATACCTCTTATCTACTGACATAGCTATTTGCAACCAAATTCAAAACACAGTAATCAACTGGATTCAACAAGTCTCTTAACTCTATCTTTACTCTATTATCCTTGGTGATTTCAATACACAGGATCATACTTACAGCTCCTCTTCTAAATATTAACTTATCAACTTTCTTAACTACTTCAATATATATAATATTGAAGCTTATTTTAACAACAAATATTACTTGGTCTAACAACACTAGTAGTAGTTGCATTGACTACATCTGGACTGACCAATTTAATATACAATTTCTTCTTTTCTACAGTCTTGACAATAGCCAAACCTCTACCTCAAGTGACTATTTAATTCTTATTTTTACTTGAACATTTCCACATGCCTACAGTAAACTCTTACAGAAACATACTAGAATCAGTTGTCATATATTCAATTATAAAACAATGACTACAGAAGACTGGAACTCCTTTGCTGATACTTTAACACAACAACTTTCTCAACACAAAACTCCTATTGATAGCACTATGAATGAAAGTATTGAAACTACTTGGCACAAAATTCAATGCTCTATAATCTATGTAGCTACTCATACAATCTCCAACAAAATCTCTTGCAAACAAAGCTACAATCACTAGTATTTACCCCATAGTACCCTATTACATCTCTCTCTTAAAAAACTTGGACACATTATTAGACTTGTTAAAAAACTAACCCAAACTTCTAATATCTCAAATATCAATCAAAACATATCTCAAATTAATAAACAGTCACAATGTAACCTTCAATTACTTACTTCTGTCCACCTCTCCTGTATTCAACTATGGCTTCAACATGCCCACTCCATTTGAAAACAACTTTATTATCTTATTATCTTGAAAACTCTCTTCTACTCCAACAACAAATCAATAAAGCCATTGACAAAAGATGTGTTACTCTAACTACACATCCTACTCAGGCTATTAACAGCATCCTCAATAACTATCATCAATCTGTTCATCTCTCAAACATAAAATTGCCAAACCAACTTATTACTGACCCATCACTCATTAAACAAC
>CAJVQA010001932.1:0-23607 GCA_910591915.1 Cetraspora pellucida
AACATATTTTATAAACTTTATTATAAAACTTTTTTTAAAATATTAATAAACTTTTATGTATTAAAATTTTAAAGATTGTATTTAAAAATTTTTACTATTAAAAATTTTTCAAGATTTTTAAAATTTCATATGTTTCTAAAATTAAAAAAATTTTTACACTTTGTACAAATCTAAATTTTTATAAGTAAATTGCAAAAGTGTTACTAATAAAAATTATTATTCTTTATATAAACTGAAATATTATATTAAGAACTATAACTTAAAATTAATATTTAAAGAGTTTACCAAAAATTTGTAAATAATTTTTTTAATTAAAATTTTTTTTCAAATTTGTCTATTTTTAGCTTATAAGTAATATATAATTTTTTCTTATAATATAAAATTAAATACTGCTATATTATAATCCTTATTTTTAAATATTATTAAATAAAATTTTATTTAAATATTTTAAAATTTAAAAAATATAAATCATAAGCATATTTTTAACAATTTTTAGGTAAATTTGTCTGAAAAAGCTTATAGATTAAGGATTATATAATTTTAGAGAAAGTTCATATTGAAGTCTCTTACTATTAATAATTTTTAGTTTATATTCTTGTAATATTGTGAGAAGAGTTTGAAAAAAAGTATAAATAATATTAGATAGTACATTAAAGTAGTCTTTATATAAGCTTAGGTTTTCTAATTAGCTTATATTTTCTTTAACTTAGAATGTGAATTTAAATTGTTTTTCTTAATTTTTTACTTAATGTCAAAGCTTTTTTCAAAGTTATATAAAGTTTTTCTTAAATTAACATATTTATTTTAATTTTTTTTATTATTATTACTATTCTAACAATTAGCTTACTTAGAGATTTTATTATTTTTATTTCAAATAAATTTTTGTTTATTATTTTATTATCAAAGTTAATAACATTAAAAATATCAAACATAGGAGTCTTTTTTGCAGCTTTTGATTATTTAAATCTGCTACTGATAATACCTATTTTTTAATAAGCTTTAGAATATTACTAATATTATTTTGGTGTTTTCCAAGTTTATATAATTAAAATTTTTTACTATAGAGTTTTTTATAAAGATGTTCACTATTTTGTTAAAAGCACTCTAAGTAAACATAATATGTATAATAATTGAAAGATAATTTTTTGATAATATATCCTTCAGAAAATATAGGACAGTTATAAATGCTAATACAAAATATCTGAATATTATGTTTATTGACTTTCTATAAATATTGTATACAACAATTGCCACAACTAAAAAAATATTTATTTTTATTACAGAAAAGACAAATATAAAAATAAACAATGCTTTTATTAATCAAATATGACTGTTTCATGCCTGATTTATAAAGTTAATTCTGATCAAATATAAAATAAATATAACATACACCAAGTTAATTAAGTGCATTTGCTTCTTTTTTCTATATTTTTATTGCTTGTTGCAATTATTATAGGTTTGTTATATTATTACTTTAAATATTTTTAATTGCACATGCATCTATTTTCTATATTTCTGTCATTTGTTACAATCTTCTTAGATTTGTAATACTATTACAACACTTTATTTAGCCTTTAATATAATTTGTAATTATATATAATATTAAATTCTAAATTTATACAAAAGTTTTTTCAATTTCTATATCTATTTTATTACCTATTATTGAAGAGAATTTTTTAAAGAGATCAAAATTTACAGATTTAATTTTGTTTAAATCAATATATTTACTTTCATTATGTAGTAAGGCTTGTGCATTTTTTAAAATCAATAGATGAATAATAAAAGTTTTATTATAATTTTCTTCTAAAGCATTATATTTCTCTAAATAAATAGATTTAAAATTATTATTTGGTTTGATAAATATGTTATTTTATAAAAATTTAGAAATTACTAAATATAATTTATTTAGTAAAAATTATTCAAGATTTGTAAGTTGACAAGAACTGATATCTAGAATGGCAAGTTTATTTATATCTTTTTTTTTCTTACAAAATTTAATATTATTTTATTTTTATATATTTATTTACTAATTGTATTTTTAATTTATATAATAGACAAAAATGTAACATGATAGCAATCTAATTGGTCATTAAGTTATCTTTTTAATTTTAAATCATTTTGTTAAAACAAAAATCATGCTAAGATAAAACAGTTATAAAATGTTAACAGAACAAAAGATGTTTATTTAGATAAACTTTTTTTAAACATCATAATAATTGTGCAATTATTTGTTTTATCAAATACAATACATTTTTATATAATACTTATATGTACATTATTTTGAGTATGTCAGATATATGTATGTTATTTTGAATATATATAGAACAAAGACCAATTTTCTAATATAATGTAATATTTATGTAATTGACTAACTTATTAAAGAATTTACTACATTAAAGAGTTTAATAATTCAAAAAATTTAATATGTGTATAACCTTGTATGATCTTATAAGAATGCATATTATTTTAAGATTCATGGTATTAGAAACTATCTATACTATTTTAAAGTATACAACTTTGTTAATAGTGTCAATACTTATTATTTTGTTAAATAAAGAAATAAAATAAATTATTTAGTATATTTAAGTTTAATACTTTTATTAAGATGTATTTTTTTATTTTATAATTATATTTAATATTATATCTTCTCAATATTAGATATAATTATTAGAAGAATTAAAATACAATTTGGATACCACTCAACTTGCATTTAACATACCACCCAATCCTATTATATGATTTTATAGACATGAAATTTAAAATTTTCAATTTTGTTAGTGAATAGAAAATAAAATTAAACACTTAAAAAAAGCAAATAAGTAAAAAATATAAGTTTTATAATAAATATAAATGTTATAATAAAATATAAACTATACAGTAAAATGAGTATAAAAAATTATAAACTACACATAATTAAATAAAACTATTTCTCTATTAAAAAGACAAAGAAAAAGCATGCTATTATAAGTATTGTCTATTTAAATTTCTACTTTTAGCAAATTTTAATTACTGCTCAAATGTCTTTTATCATTTTTGGCTATATCTATACTATTTTAATAACATATTTCAAGACTGTTTTGTGTACTCAAATCACTACCTTTAATAAATTTTAGTTAATATTCAAATGCCTTTTATTTATTCTTGTCTGAACAAGAATTGTAATCTGTATGTTTTATGTATCAAGCAACAAACACTAAATTAGTAAATTTATAAAATAAGTGCTAGCCAACCAAATATTCTTTAGTGTTAATCTCTATTAAATGACAAAAAAAAACATACTATTACAAAAACTGTTTATTTAACTTACCACCTTCAGCAAATTTCAATTACTATTTAAATGCCTTTTTTTCATTCTTGGTTATTGCTTATACCAGTTTCATAACATATTTCAAGACTGTTTTGTGCACTCAAATTACTGCCTTTAGTAAATTTTAAATAACATTCAAATGCCTTTGTTCATCCTTGTTTGAAAAAGAAGTGTAATCTGTATGTTTAATATAGCAAGCAAAAAACACTAAATTAGTAATTCATAAAATAAGAACTAACTAACCAACCAAATATTTTTCAGTACTGATCTTTATTAAAAGAACAAAAAAAAACATGCTACAAGCATTGTTCATAAGTATTGTTCATTTAACTTACCATCCTTAGCAAATTTTAATTACTATTCAAATGCTTTTTTTTATTCTTGGTTGTGCTTGTATTAGTTTCATAACATATTCCAAGACTGTTGTTTTGCGCACTCAAGTCACCACCTTCAGCAGAGTTTAAATAACACTTAAATTCCTTTTGTTCATCTTTGTTTAACAGAAATTGTAACCTGTTTTATGTAGCAAGCAAAAAAAAAAGGCTAAATTAGTAAAATTATAAAATGTGCGCTAACTAACCAAATATTCCTTAGTGTTAATAAATGAGATGTCAGCATGAAATGGATTGTTAAATTGTATTGTTAGGAAAATAGAAGTAAATTAAGCTTTCAAAAGGATAGTTGTAAAAGTAATCGTACCTGTATATATAGATCCGTATACATTACAGTGGTTAATGTACTTCAGGTTTAACCGAAGATTTTCTTCAAACTAAAAAGAGTTAAGAACTGAAATTTCGGAATCTAATATTTTTGGTTTAGAAAGCGATGTTTGAAAGGTTTCACGAATTTGGTGCTGTCATAGGAAAAACTTTTTGAAGGGGTAAAATTTCTATATAAAAGTGAAAATAATCGACATAAAATTACATATGAACAACATTATGAACCCCTGTAAAAGGACATGTCCTGTGACTGTTAGGCAGTGTTTAACTTTAATTTACATGTTACACGGATTTGCTTGTACAGACACCCCGTGTACATTTAGTTATTTTCTATATCAAAACAACACAACAAATGAGTATATGTTAGTATTTGATGAATTTGGTTCTAAAAGAAATGAACGGAATGGAAATGTGCAAATTGCAAACGATTTAACACAGCTGAAGCTTGGTGCCAAACATGTGACCCTCAAAAGACAATACAAGTATGGACAAGTGGAAATAAAGATGTTGACGATTGTATTAAAGAAATTCAACTTAAAGCCACAAAATATGAAGATGTAATCGAATGGATTCTTTTTAATAAATGTTATTGTTTAAAATATTGGCGATAAAGTTTAGCAATCTGGTTAGATGGAATACGATATGCAAGTTATGAATCTAAAAATGAAAATGACGAATATGAATATACACAATCACGAATACCAACATATGTAGTGGAGCTTAAACTATTAAATAGAAAGCAAATATATTAAAAGAAGTAAGCTAAAATATTAATAATTTATCAATGTTACACAATATATAACTTTATTTTTTGTAGGTCATGTACAATTAGAAAATAGAGTTCTTAAATTATATGCAAGTTTAAAAGTTACACAAAATTCAGATTAATGGGTACGTAATAATCTTGAAGCATATGGACTAACTCAAGACACAACTAATAAAGAATATTTGATGGTGATACAATTAACCGTGTATCATGAAATGAGATGCCGGCCATTAAAAAATTGTCATTCATGATCTATTTTATATTAGGATTTAATTGCCAGAATAATACATATCATATTATTGCATAATTATGCATATAAGGTATTCAATTAGAGGACTAATATACAAAGTAATATATTCGATTAATAGATTAATTTATAGATTATTTATACAATATGGTAGATTCTAATTTGATGGATCAAAAACGAAACTTCAAACAATTGGCATCGGCGCAGTAAATAGCTGGCACATTGCTATAGTGTCTGAAGCCCTGGAGATATTCCAATTAACCAAAGTACGAACAATTAACTGCCTAATCGTTGAATTGTTAACTATATCTAAGTAATCTGCAATCACTAACTTGATTAAGTCACAAAATATTAACAACGCTTCGTGCCCTACTATTAGTAGTTTCATCATCAATTAACGAAACCTTTTTGTACTAAACATCTGCTTAATTGTGATTAAGTAATGTTCAAAAACTTCAAGAAGATAATTATGACACAAAACATCGACCAAAGGAATATTACCACCTTCGTGTAATACATTCTTAACCATGGTCTAAGCTTGTTTACTTTGTCTAAGGGAATGTCAGCTTAAACAAATGCACAAATTAAATCATTGATAGCGGTCTTTGATTCACTTCAAGCACAGAATTTAAGGTGGATTGCCTGGTTTGGCTTGAAGAAGAAAGTGTTTTTTGTTTTAAATTTTGATGCGCATTTGTATTGATATAGGCCATAAGTCATAATAGTTGCCTTCATTTCCATTTTACAGAGTGACAACAAAATTGGCATATCAAAAGGTTGACATCAACAATGAAGTCATCTTGAAATTCCTGCATGTGAGAATATGCAGTAACTCATTTGGAAGACATTTTATTGTCATGGGCGTAATGAAGAGCCTTCAACGAAGAATCAAAAAATATAGATCCTTTTTTTTATTAGAAAAAAAAGCTTCCATCAGATAATCGTGAAAAAGCCTTATGTGGGTCTCTAAATCAATTTTGACCAGCGCTATCCATAATTCTGGCCGCCAACATTGTGTAATGTTACACTGCAGAAGATTCAAAAATATCGATTTACCCACGATTTGACCAAAAATGTCGATTTATATTGATCTAAATAAATCTGGTCTCTGCTCACAGTGCATTCTGGTAGTATACGTATGGTGAATCGAATCCGTGCCACTTAAACTAGTGTGTCAATTATAAAATTCGATATTTCCCTTAACATTAAATCGATTATTTCTAATATTTCTATTAAAGATATTCTGGAGATGACCTAAATTATGAAATTGCTTGAGATACCTTCGTTTAATCATTGAAACAGTTTGAGGCAATTATGAATTTGAATAACCTAGTCATGGTCAAAAGTAAAGACATCAAACTATTCATAGTGATACTGGAATAATTAACATTTTCGTAATAAAAATCATCGATTTAATAGTGAAATTATTCACCACCAAAGACACGATAATATGAATAAAAAATTTTTACTACATAGTTTTAGGGAGCACCTAATTCCATCATGAAAATTTCCTATTCCCACATGACTTCCAACAATATAAACATGACAAACATATTGTTGTGATAAATTACAGACAAATGGTGGAAATAGACGTTCCCTGTTTTATTATAGATATTTTGATTTACTAAATACTTATACACTAGTAATTAATTTATGAATAAATACCTCTTCAATTTTGTAATCGAAATCATTGGATGCATACTCGTAAAATAATATAGTTTTATAAAATATGATCAGATTTTTCTAAATGATAAAGTATGGTATTGCAAATTTAAACTGTGAAAGTGTGTAATATATTTGTGTTACATTCCTTATTATACGTATATGTATATATTATATAACGCAACTTTCTCTGTACAGTAACGTCTTAGAATTATGGCTGATGAATTTAGTTCTAAAAGAGATTGGTATAGCGGATTATGTGCGAAATGCAAACTATATAATACATCTTTAGCATGGTGCCAAGCATGCGATCCTCAGAAGATAGTACAAGGATGGACAAGTGGAAATAAAGATATCGACGATTGCATTAAGGAATTTCAAATTAAAGCAACAAAATATGAAGATGTGATCGAGTGGATCCCTTTTAATAGATTAGTTAATATTCAAAAGAATGGAGATGGATTTTTAGCGACGTGGTTAGATGGAATACGTTATGTAAATCGTGAATATGATTATAGTAATAAATATAAATATACACAGTCACGCACACAGGCAAGCATAATTACACTTAAAATATTGACAGGAACAGGAGATATTCAAAATATTTTAAAAGAAGTGAGTTCATATCATTTTATTATCGTTATGCGTAGTTTATTTAATTAATATATTTAATTATATTGTTTATATACGTATTTTATAAGTTTAAAAATCATGTGCAATTAGATAGTCAGTTAGAGCATAAACCACGTATACATGTCTATGGATTAACTCAAAATATCGCAACGAATGAGTATATGCTGGTATTTGATGAATTTTATAATAAAAGAGATGAAGCTAATGGAAAATGTGCAAATTGCAAGCAATATAACACATCGATAGGATGGTGTCAAACATGCGACCCTCAGAAGACAACACAAGGATGGACAAGTGGGAATAAAGATATTGATGATTGCATTAAAGAATTTCAACTTAATGCTACAAAATATGAAGAAGTAATTGAGTGGATTCCTTTTAATAGATTAGATGATATTCAAAATGTTGGCGATAAAGTATCAGCAACCTGGTTAGATGGAATACGATATGCAAAAGAAGTATATGATGGAAATACATATATACAGTCACGTATACCATCATGTAAAGTGGAGCTTAAAATATTGACACGAGCACAAAGTTTATTAGATAAGTTAAATGAAGTAAGTTAAAATACTTATCAATTAATATAATTAATATGACGCAATATATATACATTATTTTAATAGTCTGTATATTTACATGCTTAATAAGTTTATGGATTATGTACAGTTAAAGAATAATGATATCAAAGTATATGGACTAACGCAAAAAAGCACAACAGAGTATATGATGGTATTTGATGAATTTGGTTCTAAAAGAGATTATGAATATGGAACATGTTCAAATTGTAAGCGATATAACACATTCCGTGGTTGGTGTCAAACGTGCGACCCTCAGAAAACAATACAAGGATGGACAAGTGGAAATAAGGATATCGACGATTGCATTAAAGAATTTCAACTTAAAGCTACGAAATATGAAGAAGTAATTGAGTGGATTCCTTTTAATAGATTAGATGATATTAAAAATATTGGCGATAGATTCTTAGCAACCTGGTTAGATGGATTACGATATGTATATGGATATAGATATAGATATACACGGTCACGTACAACAGCATGTAAAGTTGAGCTTAAAATATTGACACGAACACAAAATAATTTAAAAGTAAGTTTATATTATTTCATTATATCAGATATCAAATCAGACATGTAATCTGTATGTTTAATTTGTATGTGCATATGCTTCTATAATCTATTATATATTTAATATAGCAATTAATGAATCAATTAGAGGATAGAAGTATTTATGGTTTAACTCAAAACATCGCAACAGATGAATATATGTTAGTTTTCGATGGATTTTATAATGAAAGAGATGAAGATAATGGGAAATGTGAAAGTTGCAAGCGATATAACACATCTCGTGGTTGGTGTCAAGCATGTGACCCTCAGAAGACAACACAAGGATGGACAAGTGGAAATGAGGATATCGACGAGTGTATTAAGGAATTTCAACTTAAAGCTACATCTTATCATAGTGTAATCGAATGGATTCCTTTTAATAGATTAGATGATATTAAAAATATTGGCGATAGAGTCTTAGCAACGTGGTTAGATGGAATACGATATCTAAACGTTAAATATGATTATAGTAATAAATGTGCATGTAAAAAATATACACAGTCACGTATAAGGCCATATAAAGTGGAGCTTAAAATATTGACGCAATCACGAAATTCAGTAAATCTTTTAAAAGAGGCAAGACTATCTTACGTATACTATTTACGTGTGCTGCTGTACTTTCAAGTTTATTGTTTCTGATTAAACTAGAAAGCCCGCAGCACCCATATTATTTATTTCTTATATCTTTTATATATTTTACAGTTTAAAAATCTTGTATTATCTGAGTGTCAATCTGAGTGTCAAGCAGAGCGTATAAATATTTGTGGATTAACGAAAAACAATATCACAAATGATTATATCTTAGTATTCACTGAATTTGATAAATTTAGTTCTAAAAGAATTTATGTGCATGGAAAATGTGCAAATTGCCACCGATATAACACAACTTACGCTTGGTGTCAAACATGCGACCCTCAGAAAACAGCACAGGGATGGACAAGTGGAAATAAAGATATTGATGATTGCATTAAGGAATTTCAACTTAATGCTACATCTTATGAAGATGTAATCGAGTGGATTCCTTTTAATAGAGTAAAGAATATTCAAAAGAATGATGATGGGTTTTCAGCAACCTGGTTAGATGGAATACGGTATGTAAAAGATAGATATAATGATAAATATATACAGTCACGTATACCATCATGTAAAGTGGAGTTTAAAAGATTAAATAGAACACTAAGTTTATCAGATATGTTAAAAGAAGTAAGCTAAAATATTAATAATTTATCATTGTTACACTATATATATAGCTTTAATATTTATTTGAATTTTAATAAGTTTACAGATTACGTACAGTTAAATAATAGTGCTTTTAAAGTATATGGACTAACTCAAAACAATGAAACCAATGAGTATATGTTAGTATTTGATAAATTTAGTTCTAAAAGAGATTGGTATAATGGATTATGTGCAAAATGCAAGCGATATAACACATATTTAGCATGGTGCCAAACATGCGATCCTCAGAAGACAACACAAGGATGGACAAGTGGAAATAAAGATATTGATGATTGCATTAAAGAATTTCAATTTAAAGCTACTTCTTACGAAAATGTAGTCGAATGGATTCCTTTTAATAGATTTGATAATGTTCAAATGATTGGTAAAGGGGGTTTTGGCTCTGTATTTTCCGCAACGTGGTTAGATGGTAAAAGAACAGTTTCAGATAATATGCACTCACGTACACCATCATATGTAGTTGCTCTTAAAACTTTACCTGGTTCGCAAAAGAATTTTTTAAGAGAAGTATGTTAAAATTCTTTATTTATGTTCTAATATATATTAAGCTATTAACATTGTAAATTTTATTTTGTCTTAAGTTTAAAAGTTACACTGAATGTAGATTGAAGGGTAATAATCTTGAAGTGTATGGACTAACTCGAAACACAACTAATAAAAAATATTTGCTGGTATTTCAATACGCAAATAGAGGAAGTCTCCATGATTTTTTATCTTCAAATTTTAGAGACCTCAATTGGAAAAGTAAATTAAAGCAGCTTGTTGATATATCTGAAAATTTAATGAATGTACATAAAGCAGAATATTTTCATGGAGATTTCCATAGCGGGAATATTTTGCAAAATCAATATGTTAATGGTGATCTGATATCTTATATTGCTGATCTAGGATTATCTAGAAAAAAAGAGGATTCTAATTTGGAAGATGGGATTTACGGCGTATTACCTTATGTTGCGCCAGAAGTGTTAAGCAAACAACCATATACAACAGCTGCTGATATTTATAGTTTCGGTATTATTATGACTGAGATGTCTACAGGAAAACCTCCTCATTATGATGTTGAGTATGATGAAATATTAGCTATGAAAATCTGTTTCGGATTACGTCCTGAAATTGCTAAAGACACTCCTGAGTGTTATATCCAATTAGCAAATCAATGTATGGATGCTAATCCTTCTGATAGACCAACTGCATCTGATATACATAAAGAAGTATTAACATGGTATAAGATATTAGATAGTAGCAGTGCGGAAAATAAACATGAATTAGCAATATTAAAGACATTCCAGTTTGCTGATGCAATTATTCCAACATTATCAACCGAATTGCCGACTTGCTCTAAAGATAAACTTACAAGTAAATTTCTTAACTTTAAAAACCTTAGCAAGCCAATTAATTCTTCATCGGCGGAATTGCTAAAAATTTATGGTGAATAATTAAACCTGTTATTTCTAATTTTTAATTAATCTATAAGTTTTAACTGCTTTTAAATTTTTAGGTTCTAGAGAATATGAATTTTCGATTCCTGATGACCACTATAATTCTTCCATAGCATCACCGTCAAAAAAAGTTCGGACAGACGATTTCGTTGATTAAAATTACTAAATAATCCTCACTTTATCTCTCAGAGACCAGCAACTAATACAAAGAATCATGTATGCATAATATTATGGTGCTATACTGGTATACAATAGTTGGTAAATGTCATAAATAAGAGGATAACATGTGATTTGGTCGTGCACTGAAAGAGTGATAATGTATTTCTGTATCGAATATATGTTAATTTTATTCAATAAAAGGGAATGACAAAGATAATTACGCGAGCGAAAATGTTCATGAAATTCTTATTTCTATATTTGCCAAGACCAGATATTTGGTCACATGGACAGCCGTCAATAGAAATAAGGCAAATTGACATTTTTTTAAAAAAACAAATACCTTAACTTTCACAGCTCATATCTCGATGGATTTTGAGGCTATCATAATTAGTTAATAGTCAAAAGAAAGCTTACAATCTAAGATTTCTTTTGAATATTAAATCATAAGGACAGCCTCAAAATTTATCAAGATATGAGCTGTGAAAGTTAAGGTATTGATATTTTTTTAAAAAATGTCAATTTGCCTTATTTCTATTGACGGCTGCCCATATAACGATTAACTGAAATTATTTGGTCGGAGCAAATGGTCGATTGATACATGAAAAAGCACCAGTCTAACTATACATGCTGGACAAATCCGGACAAATCCCTAACCCTAAAAAAATATAAAAAATTGAATCTAAAAAAATAATCTTTAAATTTCACGGATATATTATACATGATTATAAAAATATATACTGTTTATTTAATGAAGATTAGTAATAAAATTTTTAAGATATTAATTTGGCCGGAGTTTGGGATTTGGGTGTGGACAAACTCAAACTATAGTAGTGACGACCTCGAACGGCGAGTCAGTCGCTCCTCAATCGGATACGTCGTGTAACCTACGAGATCGCCAGGGCGACCACCAAAAGTCCGGTCAGATGATCGGCAGGACCCGGGACCCCCCGCAGCACCCCTGGACCCCGACCCCATGAAGTTGTGTGACGACCTTAATCAACGTGTGCAGAAGTGGTCGACTCTCTTAATTAAAAACGTTATATATAAAATGTTCGATCTGACCTATGTAATTACTTGGTTATTTGTTCTTGCGAGTTCAGTTCTTACGAATGGAATGATTTAATTAATATTTTATAAATGGCTCAAGTTTGGTATAAGAACATCAAAGTATGTAAATGTTTATTTGCACTTGGTACATTAAGTTTATTTTTTTTTTTAAAAAAAAAATTAAATACTCGATCTCTTATTTCTTAATTTACATCATTATTAATTATATTACTCTCTGTTACTTCTGATACATTCGAAAGAGGTAAATACATTAAATATAGCTTTTTATTCACTGGGGTCCAAGTGGCCTGTCTATGTCTTTTCTTCTCTATTGATTCTATTTCTTCTTCCATATTTGCTAATCTGCTTCAGTCTATTATTGCGTGAACATGGCACCAGTTATTTGCTGATTGTTCAGTACACATTTGTTTTATTGCCCACTCAATTAGAGGTCACTTCTCCTCAACATAAGTATGAACCTCTTTTTCTAGATCCTTATTAATATTATTAAAAGCTTCAGAAGGAGACATAGCAGTGATTATAGGCATAAAATTTATACCATTTGAAGAAGAAATAACAGTAATCGTAGGTAATAAATTTATAACTTCATTATAATTAAAGTCCTTTATAATAAGAAAAGGCGGTGTGATTTGATGTTCAAAATTTTCTCTAATTAATCGTCATCTGGTTCTATCAAACATATTTATGACTTGCTGAACCAAGTGCTTACACATTAAAAAACGACTTTTAACAAAAGCAGGACAACTACAAACCCAACAAGAAATTTTTGTAAAATATGATCCAGAAAAGTCTGTTGATCGTAGGTCTGTTAGTTTTTTTTTACTTTTATTATTTTTATCTACACGCATTTCTATCTGACATTCATTGCTTACACCTAGGTAATTCCATTCTCTCTTAAAATCCTTCCACCAGCACGGGTTCATTGTATCATTTAGAATTTAAGAAAGACAGTCATTTTGTGTTGGTATTACTTTGTCAAGATGAGTCCAAACATAAGGTCCAATCTAGGATTACTAAAATGATATGAATAACATCATTTAATCATGCTCCAGTGCACTTTGATTTTTATAGTTGTTTTGCTAAGAGGTATTGTGGGTCTAACTGAACATGCCCAGAGATGCCATCAACTTGGAGAATACCAATTGGTCCATAGATATGCCTATAAAACCTGCAAACTATTTTTGATACAAAATTGATACATTTCATTTACAGCAATTGTTCTGATGTCAATCAGTGACATCATGTTTCCTTGAGTATTGACTGTTACAAAGACCAAGGTTGGTATTATTAGATGAAAAAAGAAAATTAAATAAAGATATATATATATTTTTATTTAATGTCGATATAACTGAAGTGACATATATTTAACTCATATGGTATTAGTGGGTGTATGCTATAATGTTTTCTAACTAATTTCAAAATTTGGTCATAATATATTATTAGACAAATAACATACGTTTGTGGATCTCAATCATATTCTGTTAGATAAAACTTGGCATTAATAAAATCAAATTCGTTTGCTGCTTGATCTGCATTGTAAGTTATAGATATTAGGTTTAAATGTTTTGATTTTTTGCATTTCTTTACTAATTTTCATTTTAGTATTCTTTCTATATGCCAAAGACAGAGTTGGATTTTTAAAGGCCCCCATACATTAGTTACTGCATTTATTTCCCTGAAATCTTTATCCATAAACACAAAGTTTGGTTCAACACCATTTTCTTTTATTGTTATCAAAAATTGTTCCAAAATCTTACGATGCCTTCCTGTACTAGTATTCATATTTTCCACCTTTGTTGTATCAATTTCTATATAGGCAATTGGGAAGCTAGCTCCCTTAATGTCAGCTACAATGGCGTATAATTTCTACTGTCCTTTCGTGGTCCTGTAAGTGGCATCCATATATATTTCTATCATATTAATATCTTTAATGTTAATATGAAAAAAGGTTGGTATAAAACATAAAACATATTAATTCATATATATTTAGGTATATATTATATGAGTGCTGTCAAGAAAAATAGAACTTCAGTTTATTATTTAATAAACCGAAGTAGTATTTTTCTTGGCAGCACTCATATACGGCACAACTATATAGTGTTCATGAGAATTGTCAAAAAGGTTATGGGCATCAAAATATATAAATACCTTGATCTTTGATTTTATTTAATAATGGTATGATAAACTCTATAGCGACTGACTCTGAATTCTGAATATATAAGCAACAACAAAAGCCTAAATTACTATGTTCATTAAGCAGTCTAAGTGCTGACTCAACAGGGTTATTGTGACGCTGAAATCTATTCTGATTTGCAATAGATTTCCAGTAATATATTCACTTATGCGAATATTTTGAAACATCAAATTCTTTTCATCATAGGTGATTTATTAATTCAGTTGTGGTAAGATATGCATGTGTACTTATTTCTTCTCTTAGTTCATTAGGTATTTCAGCTATAAAATCTGGGTGTGGATGAAGAAATCTGTGGTATATATTCACTGCTACAATGCCATATATCATGTCAACCTTTACTCTGATCTTACCTTTGCAATTGTAGCGTGCACACTATTTACAGTTCGAATCTTTATATACTTCACATTGTGCCTCATTCAACTGGCAATATAAATATGTAAACGTACCAACCATGCTAAATTTTTTTGATAAATCCACCTTTTTATAACTAAAATAATATTTTTATTAGATATTAGAAAAGAAAAAAAAAATTTTAAAAATTAGATAGAAAAAAATTAGCACTTACTTTCACGAATAGTCATCACCATTTTAATCTCTATAATAACAAGATCTGCCACTTTCCTTAGTGTCAAGTGTTGAATGGCTATATCAATGTGCACTAACAAATTGGTCTGGTAAGTTCGATAAATTGTATTCTCTATTTCATTGACTTTTGCATCATCTGTTAACTCTCGGATTTCATGTTCAACAAAATCTCCAACTTTGAAATAGTCAATCGTAGCACATACATCGGCATTAACTTGTTCTTGGTCAACATTTACAATTAGTACTTGCTTATTTTGTGTGTGACTCATTTTCTTATTCTGTGTGTGATTCTCACTTCTCTTGGCATGATTATTTTTACATATGATGCATGTCTTGTGATGTGCATTACTCCAAATAAACTGTTCTTCTAGACGATCGACTCTACAATCGCTGCAACTGACTATTTTATAAGTGTATGCTTGGTGTATGATGAAGCTTTAGATATATAATCTCAAGGTTATAGAAGTATCTAATAGTTAAATTTTTATTTGGTATTTTGCCCATTGCAATAGATATTTATAAGAAGTAGTCAACATACACGCCATTGTGAAAAATTAGGCAAGTAATTATTTACAATGCTTAATGAAAGGATATAAAGCATGGGTAATTGTTTGCAATGTTTGATAAAAAACAGAAAGTATTAATTACAATATTAAGGGCAAGAACAATTACGATTTGATCAATCAAAACGCGGGTCATTCAAAAAAACACCCAACAATTATCGCGGGTTTCTCTATTTGTAAAACGCTATTTTCAGACATATTTTCATGCTAAGATAAGTATTTTAAAGATATGCAGTCTTTTTTTTTGTTTAAATTTATTATTGTGCTGTAAATTTGGCTAGGTTTACTAACTATTTCGAATGTAGGTTGTTTGGTGCAATAATAGTTATTTCAACCTAATCCATTTGAAGCAAAGAAATCTTGATAATAATTACATAATTTAATATATTATAAATTAGCTATTTTATGCAAACAGTTACTAAACGTAATGAGCTGGCTTTGGTCAAGCTAATTTTATTTAAAAACAATTTAACTGACAATTACAACATTGACAATTTTGGTATAGCTGTTTAATAATTATTAATAAAATAGTATATATCTAAACACTTTAATTGATATGGTGCCATACATTTAAAGTAATTTAAATAACAACTATAATGTTGATAATTTCAGTATAGCCATTTAATGATTGTTAATAAAATCGTATTAGTTTAAACACTTTAATTGATACATTTTATAGTAATTTAAATAATAATTGAGAAGTTGACAATTTCAGCATAGCCGCTTAATGGTTGTTAAACACTTTAATCGATACAGCAGTATAAATTTTGAAGCAAATAAAATATCGATTGAGCATACACACTAATTTCATTTACGAACTCATGTAATAAAATTTCAATAAAATAGATGTTTTGCTTTTAAAGATTGCAGTGATTTAATCAAATATATTTATGACAGAGGCAAGTTTAAAGAATGTATAAATACTCAAACAGAGAATTTAATAGAATCAAGCAATTTGTTAAATTTTTTACTAAGCTTACGAATATGAATTACTTGCGAAAATGGATTATATAATTTTACTGTATGAAAAATTATGTAAAGCCAATTATAATAAAAAATATAAATTTGTAACTATTATTTTACTGCTGAAGGCTAGCTAGGTAAAATTTTGTTGAGTTGTTTTACACGAAAGAGGAATGTAATTCAAGTTTAATGATAATTGTCACTTTTGCGCTACTGATAAAGAAAGTACTTATATAAAAGAAATTTTCATCTCTTCGATGTAAAAAATTCCATAAACAGAGACTTAACATGCAAAATAAGTGTAGTAATATTTTTATACATTTGGGAGGATAAAATATAGTTTCTTCTAATTTTGATTCTCAAACCGATGCTGTGGCTGTAGTGCGAATCATCTGACCAGACTTTTGGTAGTCGCCTTGGTGATTTCGTAACCTACGAATCAGCTTAGTCGAAAAGGGCGTGTTAGATTTGGTGAGTGGAGAATTTATGATTGTAGATATTATGATATAGCGAAAGCAAGGAATTATTATGAGATGAATGTTATTGATCCCGAACTATGACTGTTTTTCTTTGTAGGGCTCGAAGCCTTTATTATATACTTTCTTTTACATAGGGCACATTATACATTCTATTCGTGATATATCACTTATATTTATTATTCTGCATATATTACTTATAATGTTTATATTATTATACTAATTATAATGTTTATACTAGTTATTATAATTATACCCTTTATCCTACTGATTTTCCTTATTATGCTGATATTCATTAGCATTTTAGGTAGATAATCCTTATATCCAGGAGGGTGTTGTACAGTGAAGAATTGTTATTTGTAGATCACATGTTCCAGGTTTAGCAGTTGATTTGTGCAGCGTAACCAATAATCGAGGGCAGTCATATGATTTCCGACCTAAAACCCAACTATCTAGACAGAAGTTCATCTGATTGGCTGATGTAAATTAATTGTCCAGGTAACTTATTTATATGCTTTAGAGTACTTTTTAAAAAATTAAGTGTTGCATACTAAAAGAATGCCAATTTTTATATAGGTCTCTTCATTAAAGTGTTAGAATATTACTTTTAAAAATAATCTCTAATAAGATCTTATTTAAGTAGTATTAGCTTAGTAGTAATTTTTTATTAAATAGTTATAAAAAAGAAACTTGAAGGTATTTTTTCAAACATTTTACTAACAAAAAAATTATTGCAAAAACTATCTGTTGCTTTAGATGACAGTAAATATTTATTATGTAAAAAGATTTCACTTTATAAATATAACATGAATTTTTGATAGTATTATTATAAAAACTAGACCTAAAAAATAAATATCAATATAGAAGAATTAGACAAATAAAGACCTTTAGATAAGGGGTACTACTAACTAGGTTATCAAGTCAAATTGAAAAAAAGGTTATTAGGTCAGATTCAATATACTAAATATAGTTACAATTCTTTTAAGTTATTTAAATTGGAAGTTTAAAGATAAAATAGAAATATACTGAAAGCACTAAAAATATATTATAAAGTAGATACTAAAATATAAATGAACTATACAAGAATAAGTTCTTGTTAATAATCTATAGAATGAGTAGGTGGTTAACAATAAAAGTCTTCTGAGCTTTACTAACAAATGTTATACTTTAAAATTTATAATAATCTGAAAACTAGTTTAAAAAAAAAGATACAATACTGCTTAGACAATATACTAGTTAAATATGTATAAAAAGTTTAGTAATAGTTAAATAGTTAAAAAACAAATTATCAAAAAGTTTAAATAAATAATCTTCTAATAAATTATAGATATAGTATTTAGTATAAAACTCTAAAGTGAACTATTTAAATAGGCAATTAAAAGTTTATAAAGGTTTTGTTATTCAAAGTACTTTGTATATAATTTTGCTAATAAAAATACTTAAAATTTTATTAAAGAATCTTATCAAATTTAAATAATTTTTAAAAATACATAAATTTAAGAATAAAAGTATATTAAAAATAGAAACTTAGTTTGTTCATAAGATTTACTAATCTATCTGAAAGATTCTAGCATATAATTAATAATAAATAAAAATAAAAATAAAAAATAAAAGTAAATCATTACAAATTAAAATTGATAATTAATACACATGTTAATTACATTATTAATAAGCAAAATTGCACTATAAGATAAAGTAAATAAGTTATAATAATGCTTATCTATTTATGTTACATTTACTAAATTAATTCTAATTATATTTGATAAACTAATAAACTAAATATAGCTAAATTAATTATAATAATTAGAATGTAATTAAGAAAAAGTTTAGAAAAATAATGAAATGAAAAATTATGAAAAAATTATAAAATTGTTACATTCTCTTTTTCTTAAGATTTAATGTTCTTATCAATTCAAATTCTTTAAACTTTTCAGGAGTATTTTTCAAATTCTTAACAGGTTTCCAAATAGCATTATATAAAGAGTAATCTAACTATTTAACTAAATACTGTGTTTTTATTATAAATTAATCTTTTATTTAAAATTTGTTTAACTTTATATTCAGCTTTATTAGATTCAAAAATAATAATAGATTAAGATAGAGTTTTACAGTTAAATTCTTCAGATTCTTGATAAGGTTTTAATATTGAAACATGAAATACAGAATAAATTTTCAAAATAGAAGGTAAGTCTAATTAATAACTTGTTAATGAGATTTTGGTAAAAATAGTATAAGGTCCTAAATATTTTGGAGCCAATTTATGAATAGGCTGTATTTGTCAATAGAGTTGTTAATATTATGGACTAATAACATAACCTTATCACCAATATTAAAGTTTAATTCACAACAATGTTGATTTATATATTTTGTTTGTCTTTCTTAAACTATTATTGAAGTATTTTTGTCAACTTTAATCATATTGTTCTAATGGTTAATAAATTCTCAGCAACAGACACTTAATTAAGTTTGTTAGTTGCAAGTGAAGTAGAAGTATTAGGATGTTATTTACAATCTAATTCAAATAAAGTAAATTTAGTAAATACTTATTTAGAATTATTGTAAACAAATTTAGCTGCAAGCAAATATTCATTCAAGTATTCTGTTTATATATTGAATATGCTCTAAGCATTTTCTCCAAAGTATAATTTATTCTTTCAATTTGATCATCAGTTTGAGAATGAAAAGCTGTAGATATTGCTAATTTAGTCCTAATATAATTAAAAAGTAATTTCTAAAAGTTACTTATAAATTTAGTATCTTGATTAAAGATTATAACTTTAGATAATCTATAGTTTTTAAAGATAGTTGAAAAGAAAATTTTAGCAACTTCAGATATAATAATAATAGTATGTGTAGGTTGAAAATATGTTTTTTTAGTTAATCTATTAACAAAAACTATAATAGTATTATGTTTCAGTCATGTAGTAGGTAACTGAACAATAAAGTTCATAGTAATTTGTTCTTATTTTGTTGTTGGAGTTGTTAATGTTTCAAGTAATCTAGCTGTTTGTTGATTACTACTTTTACTATATTGGCAGGAGTCACAAGTTAAACCAAATTTCTTAATATTTTTAGTCATTTTTGGTCAGAATTAATCATATTGAATTGCTTTATAAGTTTTATTGATTCTAAGTGCCTTGCTATTTTAATATTATAATATTCCTTTAATAATTTAGTCTTTAATTTCTTATCTATAGAAATAGCTAAACATTGGTCCTCTTTTAAATAAAGCTTATTGTCTTTTGACTCATAATATTGAGTACAAGCTTGTTGTTTTTTGTTACTTAAATTAGGATTTTTCTAAGTTATGTAAATAGAAGCAAACTAATTATCATCAAGATATTTTTTCTCAAAGTTTGTAAGATAAGAAGAAATAATAAAAAAATTGGCCAAATAAGGTTGTCAGGATAAAGCATCAATTACAACATTTGTTTTGCTAGACCTATATTTGATATCAAAGGTGCAAGATTGTAAAATTTCAAGACAGTAAGCTTGCTTTTATGAAAGGTTGTTTTAAGACTTGATATATTCCAAAAAAATATGATTAGTAATTATAGTAAACTTTTGTCTTTAAGATAAATATACCAAAGTTTAATAATATGAACAATAGCTAATAATTCTTTTTTATAAACAGCATATTTTTTTTTAGTAGAAAAAAGTTTGTGAGATTCATAAACAACAGATTGTTTACTTTTTTCTTGATTTAAACTAAGAACAGCCTCAATAGCAAACTTATATGTATTTATAATTATTGTAAAAGGTTTAGTTGAGTCAGAAACTAGTAAAATAGGTACAGAAATAAGATGCAATTTAAGTTGATTAAAAGCTTCTTGTTGTTCCTTATTCCACAAATAATTTTGGTCTTTATATAAAAGTTTAGTAAGAGATGCAACAATAGCAGAGAATTCTTTAGTAAATTTTTAATAATAACTTGCAAGTTTAAGAAAAGATTAAAGTTCAAAGATGTTGGAAGGAATAGGCCAATTTTTATAACATCAATTTTATAAATATCAACAGAAATTCCTTTAGCAAAAATGAAATATTTCAAGTATTTAACTTTTTGTTTAAATAATTTATATTTGCTAATTTTAATAAACAGATAATGTTTTTTAAAGTTTTCAAATCTTGCTTTATATGATTAAAGTATTTATGTTTAGTTTTACTATAAATAAGAATATTATTCAAATATATGATAACAAATTGATTCAAAAATTTTTCAAAGATATTATTCATGAGAGTTATGAAAGTAGTAGGTGCATTGGTTAAGCCAAAAGGTAAGACTAAAAATTTATAATATTTATAGTGAATATGAAAAGCAGTTTTAGAAATATCTTCTTCTTTAATTTGAATTTGATGATAACTAAAGTAAAGATCAATTTTTGAAAAATATTTTACACCCACAAGTTTATCTATAAGGTCTTCAATGTGTAGTAAAGGATAGTGATTTTTAATAGTAATTTTGTTTAAGGCTCTGTAATCAATACACAATCTTAAAGTTCTATTCTTTTTGTGAACAAAAAGTATAAGAGCACCAAAAGAAGAAATACTTGGACAGATATAGCTTTTTCATAACAAATCTTCAAATTGCCTTTTAAGTTCATTAGTTTCATTATAGGAT
Source organism: Cetraspora pellucida (assembly GCA_910591915.1). Taxonomy (NCBI): domain Eukaryota; kingdom Fungi; phylum Glomeromycota; class Glomeromycetes; order Diversisporales; family Gigasporaceae; genus Cetraspora; species Cetraspora pellucida. Next base: position 21,763 of record CAJVQA010001932.1, read on the forward strand.
AATCTATAAATTAGTCAATATAAAGGTTTAGCATTAGGTATTAATTCAATAACATAATCAAGACTTCATTTAGAGAATAGGTGATCAGATAAAGTTTTAGAAAACACATCTTTGTACTAAGTAATTAATTTTTGAACTTCAGGTTAAACTCCTTTTTCTTATTATTTAAAGTATCTAAATATACTGCAAATAGTTCAACATTAATAGAAGCTTTAGCAAGTTATTGACAAAAAATAAAATAGAATTGCAGTTAAAATTAAAAAAAGTAGGACTTAAGTTATCAGACTTAACAACAATAGTTTTAGAGCTATATTGAAAAGTAAATGTGTTGGTTCTCTAATTAATAATAGAGTTAGTATAATATAACTAAGGTTTTTCAAAAATATATTATTATAGAGTAATAACATGAACTTGAATTTCAGAAGTATAATAGATTTCTAATTTCAACTTTTTAACATTTACAATTTGTTTGGTTTCAGTTTTTCTTCTATTAGCAAGTTTTACTACAATAGGTTTAATATTTGTAGTTGTAATATTGTTTTGTTCAATAAACTTTATATTAATAAAGTTTTGAGAAGCATTACTATTCAATAAAATTTTTGCAAAATGATTATTAATTTTTTCCTTAAAATGAATTAAATGTTTTTTGTTTTCTTCAATATTTGTAAATTTTATTTCTACAATTTTTGAGAAAGATGCTACAGATTTCTCTTCCATAGTAGCAACTTTAGTTTTACTATTCTTTTTATATTTTCTGATATAATGTCCTGTTATTTTATACTTGTAACAAGTTCTTTTTTTAAATTTCTTTTTTAAATTATTGTTAAAGTTTTTTCTATAAGTTTTAGAAGAATCAAGTTTTATAGGTACAGAACTATTATTTTTATTGCTTGTATAATTAGACAGAGTAGGCTTAAAGTATTTTTCTTGGCTTTCAGAAGGTTTTTCAATTCAAATATAGCAGTATCATACCTTATTGTATATTTAATAACAGCTATTAAAGTATCAGATGCTTAATATATAACTTTCATTTTTGTTACAGGTTTTAATCTATCAATATAGTAAAATACTTGGTCCAAGGCACTCATATCAGTAATTTGATCTATAATGTTTTGAAATTATATAGTATAATCTCTTACATTTTCAGTTTATTTAAGAAACTTAGAATATCTATACAAAGTGTAATATATAATAATTATTCTATATATTTGTTGTTGTTATTATAATACATCATAGATCAGCCAGAGATATTATATATGATTAACTTTTTAAGCTGTTGACAGATATACTATTAATAATTAAAAGATTGAAAAGCATCTTTAATTATATTTGCAAACCCATCTCAAGCATAAAAGAAGGTTGGTTGTTGTTTAAGACAACTCTATTCAAATACTAATATAAGGCAGTATTTTTAAGATCTAGTGAATCTGGGTTAGTTTGTTTGTAAGTTCTTGAACTAAAAAAATTATTTGTATTTGTAATAACTAAGCTACTACATTTTCAATAGGTTCTTCTTTAAATATAGAAATTTTTACATTAATTTTTGTAGATGCAGAGTTATTTTTATCTTGTTGTTGTGCTTAAGGTTGTTGAACTTGACTAAGTTGTTGTGTTAAAGCAGTTTGTATAGTAACAAGTTGTCTGATAAGATTTACTAAGTCTTGTAAAGTAGTCATTTTGTTTAAAAAAATTATAAGAAAGAAGCTAATAAAATATAAAAAAAACAAGTATAAAACAAAAAAAAAAGATAGTGTAGTATAAAAAATAAAATAAGTATAGTATAGTAAAAAGCTTTCTGCTACTACCAAGTTGTAAAAATTTTATTATTTGAAGTACTTTGTATGT
>CAJVQA010001933.1:0-23599 GCA_910591915.1 Cetraspora pellucida
TAGTTGAAATTGTTTAATTGTGTATAATTGTAATAATGAATGTGTTTTAAAAAGGAGCTAAGTGTTTGGGGATGTGGGAGTAGAGGCAGATTCAACCCTGCTAACCACACATTATAGCATGAGTCTGGGTCATATAGTGTATTGTATGATAAGTCTTGGAGTTCTTCCTTGATGTGGGATGGTGAAATGGAGTTCAAGGAAGTAGAGAGTTCTTCTGTAGATTCGCTCACCGTATGCTCGGCTTGCACAGCTGCGCAGGATACCATAGCCTGTCCTGTACGTTGGGTCTGGCCATCATTAACCTGGTCCTCCGCGTGACATTGCTATTATAATTTACAATTATCTTAAATTTTATATTTATGATATTCATATTCATTATAAAGTTATTATAACAGTTAATACTTTTTAAAAGTAATATTATGTTTTGTATTATTTTAATATACTTGCTATTAACTAACATCTTTATTTATAACTAAACTTAAAATATACTAATTAACTAAATTTAATAGGCCTTTTTATAAAAAAGAAAACAATACTTTGAACTCAATATAAATCAACAAAAAATTCAAACACTTTAAAATATTTATGCAAATTTATATAAATCTGTTTCAAAATCTTTATTATTTCTTTTATTATTTTTTTCAAAAATTTTTCTAATACAAAATACAATATCTGATCTTACATACCAAAACCAACCCATAAATCTTTACAAAAATTTACTATCTCTTAATTTAACTAACTTATACTTTTATACAGATGTCTCTATATTTAATTTACAAACACACAATATCTCTATTAACATTGTATAAATTTTAGAAAACAACATACAGATCAACTTTAATATATTTATAACTCATATACCAAACTTTATATAAGTAAAACTAATAATACTTATTCTCTTATTTTTTATTTTACCTATCAACTATCTAATTTATATTTATTTTAATAGTTTATCTACTATACAAATTTTTACAAATTCAATATTTTATAAATATAACTTTTAAATTAAACAAAATAATTGAAATATTATTCATATTCTAAATTACTTAACCAAACTTAAAAATATTAATTTTATTATACACAAAGCCAAATTATATTCAAATAACACTCTATATAATATAGTTAACATCTTAGCCAAACATAGTGCTAAAAAAACTGATCTAAAATTTAATTTTATTATTTTTATTTACTTATTTAATTATATACAAACTTTATAAATTCTGCAAAAATATTTTTTCTATTTAAACATTTAACAAATTTTTTTAACTTCAATAACTATAAAATCTTCTTACTATAAACATTTTATTTTTATTTAAATTATTAATTTCTAAAATTCTAATCTGATATTTTATTCTATTAGAAATAAAATACTTCTAAATAACTTATCAACAATGTTAAATTTAAATATTCACTATTCTCTACTTTATTTAACTTTAAATTGCTCACATTGTAACTAATATAAAAATATAAACATCTACTTCAATACTTACTTTATTCTTACAATTCACAAAATATTCTTATTAAAGAAATTACTAATATCTTAAACTTATTAAACTTTTAGAAGTTTTACTATATACAAAAATGCAAATTTTTAATTTACAAAACCTTCTCTTAAATTTTACTATATATTATTTAGAGTATAATAACCTTTGACCAATATAAATAACTTTAACTAATTCTAAAAAAACTAACTAATAATTTCTTATTTTCTTATTTAACTTTTTATTTAACTGATTCAACTCTACTATTTGGCAAACTTGAAATATCAAACAATATAAATAGAAATTAATATAAGAAATTATTTCTTTTACTAAAAGGAAAAACAATGCTTAATTACTGATTATATATCTTTTAACTCTAATAATAATATATTCATATTTAATACTAATATAGACCAACTTATTTTTAAAACTCTTTTTTAAAATTTTATTATATATATCTGTTATTACTAATTAAAACAATTCTAAGGGTTTTTTTTATCTTTTTCTATAGTTAATAATTATAATAGTTGATTTAACTAAAACAGAAAATTAAAGATTAATATTATGCTAGATATTATTATATATATAGCAATAATAGTGTAGTTTAAAAATATTTTATTTGTATATTTATATCTAATTGATATATTTATATATTATTATTTTACTTATTTGATATTATATAATAATAATAATAATAATAAACAAACCTTTTAACTTCATATTTATACTATTATTCTTGGTAATTTTAATATATAAAATAACACTTACAGCTCTTTTTTAAATACAAACTTAATAATTTTCTTAATAATTCTAATATATATAATATTTGAGCTCATTTTAACAACAAATATTTTATTTAGTCTAATAATACTAATAGTAGCTATATTAACTATATTTGAACTGACCAATTCAACATACAATTTCTTTTTCTTACAGTCTTTAAAACAGTTAAATATCTATTTTTAGTAATTACTAATTTTTTTCTCTATTTGAACATTTATACATGTCTATGACAAACCTTTATACAAGCATACTGGCATTAATTACTCTTTTTTAATTATAAGATAATGTTTACAGAGAACTAGGATTTCTTTGCAAATACTTTATCTAAATAACTCTTATTGCATAAAACTTCTATTAATAATAAATTTATAAAAGTATTAAAACTAGATAATACAAAATTTAGTACTTTATTATTAATATTAGCACTTATATTATTTTAATAAAGTTTTTTATAAATGTAGCTATAATTATTAATACTTACTTTACAGTATATTATCATACTTATATCTTAGAAAACTTGGCCACATTATCAAACTTATTAAAAAACTTATTTAATAAAATATTTTTTAAATTAACAAATAGTTACAATATGTTCTTCAATTATTTAACTTTATTAATCTCTTATTTACTTAATTATAACTTTATTATGCTTATTTATCTAAAAACAACTTTTTCATGTTTATCATTTTGAGTTCTCTTTTTTATTAAAACAACAAATTAATTAAGTTACTTATAAAAAATATATTATTCTTACAATATATTTTTTTTAAACTATTAATAATATTCTTAATTACTACTATTAACCTAGTTATTTCCTTAATATAAAACTGCCTAGTAAACATATTACTTATTAAACAATATGTCTAATTATATTTTTTAATTAAATATACTTATATCTATTAATCAAAATTTTTTCAATAACTTCTAGCAACAATACTACCTTTTATTTCTTTATATTAATTCAATTTGATATTATTTTCTTAATTTTTTTATACTAATAAAAACTTTTTCAAACTTTTTCTTAGCTACCAAATAACAAAAATTGTATTTTTATTATTATTAGTTATGAATGTTTAAATATATTAGTTCTTAATATACTTTTGCAATTACTTCTTTTTTTAAGCATTGTTTTTTTGAGAATAAAATTCCTAATTAATAAAAATATAGTACAATTTATTTTATTTTTAAATAAAATACTTTTGATAATAATTTTAACCTTATTTAAAATATTTTTCTTATTAAATACATTCACAAATTTTATATTAAAATTTTTATAAATTAATTTAACTTTGTATTTTTTTCTTATCTTATTCTCTTGCCTTTTAATTATATTGTTCTTTTAAATAATAGCACTTTAATTTCTATTTATATTCTTAATAATCTTATTAAAGCTACTTCTTGTAATCATAAAGACATATGATAGCTTTTACAAAATATAAGCAAAGCTTATAACTTTGTTAACTTTGTTTTTTTAAAATATTTATTTTTCTGTCTTTTATACTTCTTATATATTATTAATATTCTTTCTAACCTTCTTACTAACTACTATAACCAAGTTATTACTAAGCTTGGTTTAACTTTATTCTACCTAGTTTACAATAGTATTGATCAGAATAAAATTATCTTTTTTCTATTATGGCTTATTTATTATAACCTACTTATCTCTTATATATATTCAGACATATTTAGTTATATAATACAATCTTTTTGAACTACTAATCTTAAACTTTAAATACTAACTTATTACAAAAACAATGTTCTATTTTAGTATATATAAATTATACTCTTTGGATTGCTTTATTACAATATAAGCTTTTATATATATTATTTATAGCTAAATCTTTTTGTACTTGATTAATATTTAAATTAATTTCTCAAAAATCATTCTAGTTACTAATAGTTTTTATCTTATTATACTATTATCTTCTATAATAACTATTTTTATTTCCTTTACTCTTTTAAACAACTTTTTAAATTTTTAGTTTGCTGGTTTATTTTGAATAATAGACAATTTAAACAAACAAAACTACTTATTTCTAAATTTTTTTAAATTATTAAAACTAAATATATTACTAACTTATATGTTCATTATATTAATTATTTTTAGTTTTAAATACTATTTTCAAAATATTATAGTTAGCTATTATACTTGCAACAAAATCTTTATTTAGCTTATTGGCTTTATTAAACTTAAAGCCAAACTTTGGCATATAATACCCTTCTAATACTCTTTTATATCTTCAAATTTATAAAATTAAATATATTTAAAATATTTAATTATAATATTATATTTCTAATTTTTTTAAATTACTTAATAATACTAATCTATTAGACATATTTATTTGTATTTGAATTTAATAATTACAAAATAATTTTTGGTCTTTTATTAATATTTTCTTATACTCTAATCAAATTATTAATGGTCTTAACTATTTAACTACAAACTTTAAAATAATATACCTTATTAAGCATATTGGCTAATATTTTTAACTAACACAATCTAAAATATTCTATATAATTTAAATAATAAACCTATTTTTTTTAAATTTTTTCTTTTTTCTTATTCTAAATACTTTCTTTTTAAAAAACAACTTAGATATTTCAAATATCTTTTTTGATCAACTTACTAGTTATAACAATTTATATTTATTATATTAGCAATATATTTTTTTTAAACTAAACAAATTTTTAAAGATGTATTATCTTAATAGTTTATTATTCTTAAAAATAATACTATAATATATTCTGAGGATAGCAATTCTAGTGTAGTAGTTGGGTTGTTATTCTCCAAATGGCAGGTCTAAGGTTTAATTTCTACTTATAACAAAATTTAAAAATTGACTTGTATTTTGGCAAACTGTCTCTTAACAATTGTTTGGATTTGTGTATCTGTAATCTTAAATTATACCATCTTGAATAAAAGCTTAGAGCATTTATATGAAATGTAATATTACATATATATAAAAAAATGTTAATAACTAGTGTCACATAAGACTTCAGTGCAAACCACTAGGTGCAGTAAACTAAAGAACTGAAAAGTTAGAAGCCCACTTGGAAATTCTTAAGTAAAGAGGTAGCATAAACTTTTGACAGTATAGTTAGACTGTTAGAAATCTATAAAACACTCTCAAAGGAATAGGCAAATAAATCAGATATCAAGATGTATAGAGGAGCATATAACCAACTAGGCTGATGGAAAAAAAGAATACATATGTATACTATACTGGGTTATCTTAATTAAAAATCAAAGAAGTTCTGTTAGTTTTGAGTAGCAGTTAGTAAGGAATAATAAAGAAAATGTTACAATAATAGGTACTAGGGTTTTAGTGAACTTTACAAAAATAGAAATAGTGTAATGTAGTTGTTAAACAGGTAACCTCTGTAACTGCAAGTGTTAGATAACTATAGTGTATTGCATAAAACAGATCAGCTATATGTAGAACACAGAAGGTTCTAATAAGTTTTCTATTAAGAATAAATTAGTTCTAAGAATTTTAAAAGCATTGTGTACTTTGGATAGGTGTAGCCTAGAAGATGTCCATGTAATTACAATTCAGATTACATATGCAGAAAGTTTAAATAGACAAGATCTGCAGTTGACTTGCAAGTATGGCATCTAGTATAGAACCTTTATAGTAATATATAAGCAGACTGCTTAAATTAGCACAAAAGTGCACATGTGGCTAGTTGTAACCTCCTATGTATAGAAGCCCCTAAAGGCATCTGTGTTCAAATACTTGAATAAAAACATTAATTCCCAAAAGCAGAGACTTTAATTTTAAAAAAAAAAAAACTAATATATTTTTATCAATATACTTTATATAATTATTTTAACTTATTTTAAACAAATTATTTTTTTTATACTACTAGTTATTTTATCTTTAATATTATACTCTAATTACTTATTATTTTTAACAACTAAATAATTATTGATAAGACTAGAAGACATAATAACTCTATATATCTTAGTTTTATTACTTATTAGCATTACTTATTCTAGTCTAAGTTTTTAATTTTTATCTTATTTCTTTTTTACTATTATAATATATTCTAAATGTTATTTTAATTATAATACAATTACTAAAAAATACACTATCTTTATTAATACAATCCTGGCTACTAAACTACTTTATTATAGCCCTATGCATTAATAATAGTTATGCTAGGACTATTATCATGAGAATCATCCAGTTTTGGGCTTTGTGTAATGTGAATTAGTAATACTTGCATGTTGATGTAGTTTAGGAAATGCTAGTGCTTTTTTACTTCACTTGCCTATTTCACCTACTTTTTTTACTACTTGACTTCTGGTTCAGCTTTTTCATTTTGATGTAACTTCAAAAATAGAACAGAAAAAAAAAAAAAAGCAAAGAAAGAAAAAGCAGGAGATTATGGCAGACTCAAACCTCATGAAGAATAACCTGGAAGCAATTTGCTATGGTCTTGGAATCTTAACAGAAGGGACTAAGACTGACCTAATACAAAAAATAAGAGGTGTTTTCTATGAAGGTGCTAAGAAACAAGGAAAGATGTCCTATGAAGATACCATGTCAATATGTTTAGAACACCCAACTGAAGAAAATGAAGTACACAAACTTGACCCCCAAATAAAAACATTAAGAGAAATGGTTCAAAAATCAAGAGAAAAAACCAAGATCTTACCATCAAGAACAGATATCCAAGATGCAGAAGGGCAAAGTTCTCAACACCAAATGATAGAGGATACATATGGAATACCAAGAAAATCAAACAAATGCTGATATCAAAATGATGATGACAATGAAGACCCAGGTGCCTTAGAACACAAGATGCTATTGGAGTTTAAAAAATTGGAGACTGCAATCTTAGGATTTAACAATAAGTTAAACTTGGTGTCTGCTCAGATACAAGATATCTACCAAAGAGTAGAAATAAATGATGCCTGGCCAGTTCACAAATTTGAAAAATTCTGAACCAGCATGAGTATAACATATTATGCCTGGTAGAAAAAGAACTTGATCTAGCTGTAGAATTAAAAAATATAAATGATGCCGTAAACCATATAAATAGGCCTAGGAAAAAATTACAAATAGAATGTTTACACTACAATTAGCTGAAGGATATAGATAGGAAATTGCATCTGCCCTACCTGACATACAAGATGAGTGGCTAAAAGAAAAGGATGATCTAATTGAAAAAGTGAAAAATCTGGCAGATGTTAAAAGAAGTAAATAACAAAAAACCCAAAATTTAGGAAAAAACAATTATCAAGAGGGTATAATTATTGTAAAACTTATAAAAGTAACAATTCAAGTTTCAACTGATCTTTTTATATATATAACTAACCTCAAAACCATGCCCTGGCTTCCTCAAGCAAATACTATATCTGTGGGGGCCTTGAATATTTTACAAATATTTGTTTTTCACCCTAAGTAAAAGTACCTTTAATTACTAATCATGTGGATATGCAACAAATAAAAACAGATTTAACAAACAACAAGAAAGCACAAAGAATGATTGACAACACTCAGGCCTAGCAACAAATACCAGTAATAGGGTGCCTACATATGGACAAGCATATCAAATATTGGAAGGTGAAAATTAGTGCCTCAAACCTTATTATAAGTTGGCTCAAGAATGGGATCCCACTATTTTCAAAAGAGCTAATAGAACTATTAATGCAACCAGATCTGTTTCAGTATCTATTTACAAAAGAACAGCAACTATGGTTAGATCTAGAAATAGAGAAACTTTTGAGGATAAAGGCAGTTACATCAGTGGTGTAGTCAAAACAAAGATCTGAACATTTGCTAGAAGTAAGCTCTGTATTCTTGACCCCCAAACTAGGCCCCAAAAAGTGGCATCTAGTGATCAACTTCAGATGCCTAAATGCAATATTACCAGAAAAAACATTCAAGTTTGAAGGATTTGGGACCTTTCTACGTATAGTAGGGTGAAACTGATGGGTAATTGTTTTAGACTTAAAAGAGGAATACCATCATGTGATGATAGATGAGAGTGTGCAAAGACTGTTGGGTTTTTAGATTAGAGACAAGTGGTATCACTATCAAGTCTTGCCCTTTGGATTAAGCCAAGCCATATAGATATTCTCAAAAATAATGAAATCACTAATAGGACATTGAAGATCAAGTGGAATTACCTGTGGAAATCATATAGATGATATCAGGTGACACACCCCTGCCATGATATATTAGTACAGATAAGAGATTCAATTATACTCACAGATCTGAGAAATTGTAGGTTCATACTAGCAGAAAAAGGCCACCTCAACCTGATACAACAACCAAAATTCTATGGAATGATACTAAATATGGTGACAGGAATTGTATCAGCACCAGACTCCAAGATAAACTCAATGTTACAGGCTTTGAGAAGCCTGCTATCGAAAAAGGTAGTAATGGTTCATTACTTGGCCTTAGCAACAGGGAAGCTTATAAGCCTAAACCAAATATTCATATATACAAAAGCCCATTGTTTAGAGCTTTATGCTATTATTGATGCAGAAAACAGAAACCCCTAGGAATGAAACAATCCTGTGCACCTAATGCAACAAGCTCTTACTAATATATGCTAGGTATTAAAGAACCTAAAAAAAAAAATAGAAAATTAGGTTGGAAACTACTCCAAATAATTCTGATATATGTAGATGCATCTACAATTAGGTGGTTAGCAACTCTGAGACAGGAACAGGCTTTTGGAAAATGGGAAAACAGACACAGGTTCATGGATATTGCACTACTAGAGTCAATAGCAGTTTTGTTGGGTTTCAAGACCTTTACTTCGATCATAACACACCATTGGGTGGCTATTTTTATAGACAATTGGATTGCCTAGAAAACTGTAAAAGCTGAAGGCAAAATGCCCTGTCAGAAGAAAATCATGCAAGAGGGATGGAACCTCTGCAACCAACATAATATGCAGATTCACGAATTTTAGTAAATCTTATCTGAAATGAATCCTGCAGATGAACTAACAAGAATGATTAATGAATCAGACTGGTCACTCTCTCCAGACCTATTCTAGGAAATAAACAATATATAGGGGCTCTTTACAATAGATTGTATGGCAAGTATCCATATAAGAAAAGTATCTTGATTCAACAGCTGCTTTTACTGTCTAGAAGTAGAGGTGCGAGATTGCTTTACCCAAAATTGGGAAAGTGAGAACAACTATGTGTGCTCCCCCCTGGGTCTGATCCACAAAATATTTGAGCATGGGGTAGAGTATCAGGCACAGATGACCCTAATAATCTCAGTATGGACTTCTGCATCCTGGTGGCCAGTTCTACTTCAACAAAATGCAGAATTTATGAATCTACCCTGGGCTACTATAATCTTCAGACCAAGCCCAAGGTCAAATATGATTTCAGAGCCATGAAAAAACCCACATTGGACATTTTAAGCAGTGAGAATCTATTTTTGAATATGCTATTAGCAAAAGCACAGAAACATCTACTACTAAGCTCAGCCTATGAAAGGTGTCTTAGAGTTCTGTAGAACAAAGTTGCTACCTTTTGCAGATTACACAACTTATATTCTTGCCCAGCATATCCCAAATCTATTATATTATTTTCAGTATGAAAGGATATTTTGGATCAGTCAATGAAACTACAGATGTATTTAATTGCAAAAGCTGGTTTTACAAAAAGATGAAATTTCCTGACTCTACTATAGACTTTGATGTTTAGGCACTAACAAAAAACCTGATGAAGCTTGCAGCAATGAATTATGAGACAGCCTGGCCAGGTGACCCCTTACCTGTAAAGGCATTAAAGACTTATATTGCCAATTCTTACCTGTGCATCAAATGTAATCTGGAAACATGATTGAGCGATAATAGTACTTGGTCTCCACATTATGCACTGCCTGGCAGAACTTTGTAACTTGCTAATAAGGAACCTGAAAATAGGAAATGAAATCTGTTGAGTTAGAATAAATAAATCAAAAATGAACCAGTTTTAAAAAGGGAAATTCATTTTAATTAAGCCTACAAACTCTCTATACTGCCTAGTAAGGCTGGTATATAAGTATTTAAAGCTAAAGAAGTCAGGAAAAGATAAAGACTCACTATTTCTAAATATATCTGATAAGCACATGACAATGGAAGCAGTGAATGCAGCAGTGAAAAGGATGGCACAACATGCGAAGTTGAAGAGTAAGTATTTAGGCCACAGTATATGCATAAAAGTTACAATAAGAGCTATGAGGGCCAGACTAACACTCTCTCAAATAATAAGTATTGGAGAGTGGTTATCACAGTTGTTAGCACTATACCTTAGATCAGTCTCAACTACATTACAAAACACCTTAACAAGAATGAGATTTTAGAATATCATCTACACTGTCAGCTGTAACCCAAAAGATCCTCTGTTATTTTCATCATATATTTCCATAAAATTTAATAAAGAAATCCAAGTAAGAATAATAGCCCTATGCATTGACAATAGTCACACTAGGCTATTATTGCAAAGATCACCTAGATTTGGGTTTTGTGTAATATGAATTAGTAATACTTGAATGTGGACATAGTTTAGAAAGTGCTAATGCTTTTTTACTTCACTTGCCTATTTCATCTACTCTTTTTACTGCTCCTATCCACCCCCCTACACATTACCATACTTCACACAGTCCTGTTGTGATTAAGTAACAAGTAGAATGTGCCACACCATAGTGTGGACTAGTGATGCTGACAATACTTCTGACAAAACCTGATAAAAATATAAACTAGCTACGTGATAGGTTTATACTGTTTATATTTTTAACACTTTTGATTTAACTATAAAAAGTATCAAAATATAAATTGATAAAACTACTGATAAAACTTTACATATGCTTGTGATAAAACAAACTACAAACTGTATTGTTTTTAATTAAATTAGCATTTACATTGACACGCATGCTTGCAATAAAACAATAAACTAATAAACTGTATTGTTTCTATATTTAATTAAATTAGCATTTACATTGTATAGTATTTTTAAAAATAATTATCGTCAGTTTCATTTCCTAAGACCTCATCAACAATATTCGATACTTCAAAGTCCATATTTCCACGGCCTTGGCTTGATGTTGGTCTAGATTGTAATTGAAATTTTTCATAACACGATTCAATGTTATTAAAATTAAAAAAAGACAAAGTGAGGTCTGCTATATCTTCGATATTAAGCTTTGTCTCAAAAGTCATAAATATATTAGAATTCATCGGAATAAAAACAGAAGTTGAAATATTTTGATTTGTAATACAAGATTCGTTATCATTGAATATATCATCTTGTAAGGATAAATCAATTGGAATTGTTGTAAAATTAGCACATGCCTGTAATTCTTCCTCTGTTAAATCTTTTCCATAATGTTCAAGTTCTTTTCTAATTTCTGAAAGCCAATACATCCGTAATTTGGCCATAGACTCAATACAGTTAATTGTAAGTCGATTTCTCTGATCTCCATAAAACCATTTTAGAATAGAAAAATTCTGTTCACATGCAGCTTGTGATGGCACAATCAAAAACATTTTAATGGCCAAATCCTCTAGACTTGTATGGTATTGTATATTATGTATTAACCACCATGCAAGTGCAGATTCTTTTTGGGGATCAAATTCTACATTGTAAGGTTCTTCATAATGAATATATTTACGAAATTCTGACAACAAATCAATGCAATCAGCTTGATCATGTTCAAGTGCTTTCCAATAGTTACTAGCTGTGAAACATGCTAAACGAAATGTTTTATTTTTAAGACCATATCCTTATAATTAATTATGTAATTATATTGACATAATTGTTAATAAAAATTACAATCTAAACATTTATATAAATTTAAATTTACTTACCACAGTATGATGGATGTAAATAATAACTTAAAAGATATGCTTCATGATTTAATTCATTATACTGAATATTATAGATGTTTATTATTTGTAATTTAAATGGATTTACTTTTGGAAGATGATAAATCACTGCAGCTAATTTTAATATATTAATATAGCAATCTGCTAATATTGCAGATCGAGCTTTAAGTCTTTCAACACATATTTTTACTGGTTGTATAACTTGATTAATATGATAACAATTTATAAAAAAATTATCATTATTAATTGATTTTTTACAAGTTCATTTGTTAAAATATTTTCATAATTTAATTGAATCTAAATCAATAATTTAAAAATTATTATATAAATTCAATATATCAATATATAAATTATAAAATTTAATATACCCAATTAAATACAAGATATAAATGTAACAGTGAATCGGTTAAATTCCATAAAGAGCACCATCTTGTTTTGGTATAAGATTGTAATCCACTCCCATTAATTTTCATTGCATGAATTCCTTTTTCAAGTAACTGATTAGGTAAATATGATTTATTAAAAAATCTTGTTACATATCCACAAGTGTCTATAAAAGTCTTAACTCGATTGATTTTAATAAAAACTTCAGTGATCAAATTTATCAAATTTGCAATGCATCGTATATCTAAAATATGTAGATAATCATGATTTGTAAATCTTTGTGCAACTTTGCAATTACTTCCTGAATCTGTTATGATCACAGCAAATTTCTCAAGGCCAATTGAAGTTATTATTGTGCTTATTTCAGATGCTAAAAATTCTCCTGTATTTGATTTGTTGGAGTAATCTTTTAATGCCACCAAGTATTTTTTACAATCTACCGTGGTAACAATATAATTATATATTGATGTGGCTTGAGGTGATGACCATCCATCTAAGGCGAAAAAAAAACAAATTAATAAATATATTGATTTTTTAAAACAATATTTTTTACTTACTTAAAGTGAGATTACTATTTTTTTCTAAAATCATAGAAACTTTCTTATTAACTTTTGTTATTTCTTCTTTAAGGATTCGACCAGATAATGTTGTATGTCCAGGTGGGTGATATGCAGGATTAAGTTGCATAAATAAGTCTCGCATAAAAGGATTGTCAATGATCTCAAAAGATATACCACAATCAACCCAAGCTTTTAATACAGCATAATCAAGTAAATTTTGATAATTTATAGAAAGTAATTCTGAATTATTTGTATTAACAGAATCTATTGAATTGTGACATTTTGTATTTGAAGTTCTTCGATAATTATTATTTCGATTTTCAAATTTATTCTGCCAATATTTTTGTACATCTTGTGGACAACTGGAACATTCATTAGCTAAATGTGATTCCATTACATTTGGCATTCCTCTTTTCCAATGCTTAGAACAATAGTCACATCAAATAGAATAGTAATTTCTATTTTTTTGTTCGACAGTATAAGCGTTCCATATTTCTCCTCGAGGTCAGCCACCAGATTTGGATTTTTTATTAACTGAACAGACGCCAACAGCAATTAAATTATGATCAATATTATTTGACATATTAAAATAAATAAGAGTTATTTTATTATTTGTTTTGGTGTTAGCTTCTTATACTAGTCTTACATAATTGATAATAACGAAGTGTAATTAATATATTTCGTAACTTAATTTAATATACATCAGAATTTGAATTTTTTTTTTTTTTTACATGGAATTTGATAATAACAAAGTTTAATTTAATATATATTATATATGATTATGTGCATAATTTGATATGTAATAGTAGTAATTTTGATCAGTGTTTTTAACTATAGTATATAATAGTTTTAACATTTTTATTTTAACAGTTTTAATCTACAATTTATATTAATATCAGTTTTATCATGTGACAAAACCCAAAACATAGTAACATTAAAATGTTATGTCGGCATCACTAGTGTGGACCTGAATTTGTTACCCAAAATAAGGTAGAATGCGCTACATCATAGCATGGGCCTGTACCTTCAATTCTCTAAAATGCTTCATCACATGACTAAGCATAGATATCCACCAGATGGTAGTACTTATTATTTAGAACAAAGATAAAAATGGCAATGAAAAGAAAGTAGTAAATTAGCAAAGTAGGCACCACTTTCATTATATATTTTTATAAAATCTAATAAAGAAATCTGAGTAAAAATAATATTAATTTTGATAAACTCTTAACCTATATGCTAATTTTCTTAACATTACATATTTTGTAACTATTTATTATTTTTTATATTTTTTATTATTTTCTTTATTAATAATTAACTTATAACAACTATTTTGTATTTTTAATTATATCAACTTATTAATGGTCTATAATCTATTACTAACTCTAACCACAATATATTTATTATTTTATTTCATATTGACAGTTCTATTATTAATTTTGGTACTTTTCAATTTTTTATAAATATAAGTTGGCTTCATGTTGATAATTTTACAACTATTTACTTATTTTATATATAAATTAAACTTTAGTCATACTTTTTAAAGCTAAAATTCTTACTATTATCTTAGTAATTATTACTGCTTCTAGGAACTGTTCTGTTCACTATTATAGCATATTAACAAAATTAAGCAGATATTTGGTTACTAAATATAAAATAATGATCACTAAATTTAAAATAATAATTACTAAATTTATTATTAATTGATCAAAAATAAACTCTGAAAAAATTTTTTTGCACTCTCAGATTTATATCCAACCAATTTTAAATTATCTATTTTTCATAGTGATGCATCTCATTAGACAAATCTACAAAAAAAAAAAATAAACATTAGTAATACTAATAGTTTTTTATATTTTTTCTGTAATGATAAGAAATTTAAAAGTTATCAAGTCTCAAAATATATAACCAAAAAATATATTACAACAAAAATGCTATAAGTGTCTCTTCAGACAAAATTTTTTCATAGCTATTTTGTCCAAATACAATATTTAAAAAACAAAGTAAATTGAGTTGTCATGAAACTTTTAAACACTCTAATTATAATATACTTTCTAAAAATCTTTCTATTCCTTTTGATTTTTATATTACTAAAGCCAAAAATGTATTAGTTTATCTTATACAATTACTTCTTAAACTTCATATAAAACATACTGAATTACAAACAGTTTCAGCACTATTTAGTAAACTAGAGTTTGTTTTAATCTTTCAAAATTATATCAAGTGATATTTAATGTGTTATCAAAAATATACTTGTAGATTTAGTAGTTATAATATGTATAATACTCTTACAAATATTTTTAACTAAGAAAATTAATAATATAAAATTTATGAACATAAACAAATATCTGAAATCATACTAGTATCTGAAACATCAAATAATTCACAATTGAATTTAGAACAATCTAAAATAATTATAATCTGAAAAAAGTGTATAATTAATGATAAAGATAAAAATAGAACTAAAATGGGTTAAATTACTTTGAAATTTCTTGTAGAACAGTTTTATTAGAATTATATACTAATAATATAAATTATATATAGAAAAATTGATTAAAATAATATATGTATATACAATAATTAGTGAATATGCATATATTATATAGCTTAATTACATTATATATATAAATATTACATATAAATATATATAGTATTGTAATAAAATTTTATGTAATATTCTATTCAACATCAGTATTCAAATATTTACAAATTATATGATCTTTTTTAAAATAAGTTAATATATTATAAATATAAAAAAAATTAGTCTAGTTTTTATATTCTATAATTTCAAATATTGAAAATTTTCAATTGTTACTTATTTTACTATCTTTTATAGACATTTTAAAAAAAAAATAAAACATAATTATAATTTTTTTTTCTACTCTACAGCAAGAAAATTAAAAAAATTTAATGCTTCAGTATATATCTATAAATTTAGATATATGATATACAAGAATGTAAATATATGATGTTATATTTGTTAATTAATAAAGTTTACAAATAAATACTAGTAAATTTACATTATCTTTAAACTTTGTTAAAAAGAGTTTTAACCATTAATAGGCTTTTTGATAAAATTGGCTATTAGAAATATTTGAAGCATGCATATTATTATATAGATTGATAAAACTATCTTATAGATTTCTAATAATAGTAGCTCTTTCAAATGTGAATATAATATTTAAATTAAAGTTTTCTAAGACTTTAAGTTTATTATTTCTATTTAAAGTTGTAAATAACCATATTTTAGTACTTTGATCATCTCAAAACTAAAAATAAACTTGAATTCAATCTATTTAGTAACAATTGATTGATATATATAATCGATAAAATAATGTATACTATGAAGTTTATTTAAAACAAATAATCATAGTTAATCAAATATATA
This sequence comes from Cetraspora pellucida, assembly GCA_910591915.1. Taxonomy (NCBI): domain Eukaryota; kingdom Fungi; phylum Glomeromycota; class Glomeromycetes; order Diversisporales; family Gigasporaceae; genus Cetraspora; species Cetraspora pellucida. Next base: position 16,443 of record CAJVQA010001933.1, read on the forward strand.
TAACAATAAGTGTAATTTATTAACAACCCAGTTGCAAACTAAAATCATTAAAAATAATAAAAAATTTTTATATCCAGAAATATTATAATAATTTTGATTAATATTATCAATATACTTGTTAATAGTTCAATTGTTATGTCATTAATTGTTTAATTCTAAAATTCTATTTTGGGACTTATTTATTGAACACAAAAGACAGAAGTTTGCATTATTAACTGATTTATGTCCAAGACAAATATTAAGAAATTTTTAATTAGCAGAAATATATAATTTAATATTTTACTTATATCTATTATTATCTATAGATCCAGTTTTAATATTATGTAATTCTCTATTAATAATGCTAATATAATATATAATATATTATAACTTTCTATACTTAAATAAATAAATAATACAAAATGTAAGTCTGATTTAAAAATATTCATTGTATTTAGGATTGTAAATGTTACTATTACATGTTTGATTTTGTGACCAACATTTCTTCTGTTATCAGAAATACAGATATGTAATGTTGATTCAGAATAATTAAGTATTCTTTGGGTAATTATAGATGATATAAGAAACCTTAAAATACCTTTAATTGAATATCTTGTACTATTTTCTAATAAGCTCTTGACTTTATTAATTATTTCATGATCTGTAATATAGATTTTATAAACAGAATTTAATTTATTTTTAAATTATTTTAACTTAATTGGATAGATTGGAATATTTTTATTTATAATTGCATTTATTTAACTTAGTATTTCAAATATAGCTCTATCACATAGTAATTCATAACATATTGCTGCTAAAGCCTGATATGATAATTTTGAAATTCTATTATTATCTAAAGCTTATGTTATAGCTAGCTGATACTTTACTTTATTATTAGTTTTAGAATAATATATAATTTAGAATTTTGAAGTATTTATTATAAAAACTAATTCATCAATTGTGTTATTATCTTTTGTAGAAAAATATTATTTTATTAAATCTTTGAGACTTGCTAAAATATTTGTACTAAGTTTCTACCTTATTTAATTGCATCTGATTTGTAATTTCAGAAAACAGTCTAATAACTCTTGGTTTGTTTTGATTTTTCTACATTAATTTAATTTGTATTAATTGTAGACCAAATAAATAAACATTATTTTTGCTTGTTGAAACTACTTAAATTAATTTAATAAAAATGTATCTTAGTAAATTATATATTTAATACATATAAATAGTATCATATATATTACATTCGAATTTTTGTTTCTTTTTTTATTTGTGATTTTTTCATAATAAGCTTTTAGGTATGCATTTACTGCATCTGTTGATGAATGATTTGAATATATATAATTATTTTTGTTTAATCCAAATTGTATTTTGTACTAAGGTTTTTTATTAAAATAATTAATAGAACAAGTAATTATTATTTCTTTTTTTTATAAGTTGTTTTCACTATATAATTATCAGAAACTAAATATTGATTTGGTGTTTTGCTATAAGCAAGATAAGATTTAGATAGATAAACATCTTCTTTGACAATGTAGTATTGAAACTTCTTTATAGTAACTTTTATTTAATAGTATATTCTATTGAATAATTTGAGTTTTCTTCACCAATTTTTATTATTATTATTTTTTTATAATGATAGTTTTAAGTTATTTGTTACTATTTTTATATGTATTTATTTTATTATGTAAGATATGCAATTCAAATCAGGATATATAAATTTGATTTATAACTAATTAAATTTGATTTATAACTTATATAATATGTATATATAATGTTAATTCAATTGATTCCCTATTAGGTGTTAAAATTTTTTAAATTTTAAAGTGGTTACAAATGTGCCATAATACATTTTTATTAATTTATAATTAGTCATCTCTAAATATAATAGTATTTATTAATTAGTATCTAAATTCTCTTATATTCATATTTTATACTTTTCTATTTAATAAACTTTTATTAACTTTATTAACTCTTATAATATTCAGCTCATTTTTTATAATTTACTGTATATTAAAATAATCCATTTAATAATTTTGCTAATTAACTTGCTTATAACTATCTTTTTTAACATTTTTAACTAATAATTTTTACAATCTTATCTATATTCTATTTATTAACTAATTTTTTATTAATATTCTATTTATATTATTTATTAAGCTCATATTATGATCTTTTAAATATCTCAACATTATTTCTAATAATAATCTACTAATATATCTAATATCAATTAAAAAATTATTTGGCTCTACATTAATAATAAAATATTTTTAACTTTACTCATAACTTTTATTTCTTTATTCTAAAAACCTTTTGTATTTAAATTCTCTTGAATAAACTACCTGTTCTTATATTCTTCACAAACATAACTTCTTTTACTTTTTTTTTGTTATAATACAATTAAATTAGTTCTTTACTATACTGAGTTATTTGTTTTTCTAATTAAATAATTTATTATTTTGGTTTTAATTTTTTTAATTGCATCTTAAATACAACTGCTTTCAATATGTTTATTAATTTTATCTTTGATTTGTATAAAAAAATTCTTATATTTAACAGTTTTAAATTATATAATTTTTTACACATATCATCTTTTACTTTTACTTTATATAATTTAATTTTTACTGATTTTATTTTTACTATTGTGATAAATAAACAGTGAGTCTGTCACTTCAATAGACAAAACCTCATGTAATATTATGAATTCAAAGTAACAAGACTTCAAGGCATGGATAAAGATTTGGCTAGTATCACTTTATTTTTATTATACTTTGACTTTTGTATTTGATAAGCACTAACTACTATAATTGTTATACTACAAACTTGTTAACTATAGAGACTTCAAGCTTTCTTATACTAACTGAGACACTAAAAATAAGTTTTTATTAAAATTTCTTTTTGTTTTTATACAATTTTATTAGTACTAACTAATACTATTTGTTGTAGATCTTATTCATATTTTTTTTACTATTCTGCCATTATGTGATTGTGGGTTTTACTTAATTGAATAAGTATTATATTTTATGTATTTGTATTTTATCTTTTAATTTAATGCATTACTCATCTTTTTAACACCTAGATCATGTTACTCTAAAACATTATATTTACAACCTTATGTCTTTCCTGATTTGGATATATTCATCTTGCTACGAATTTTGGATGTTGAAGGTATGATTATTCATGTTTCACTATTGTGGAGTCGATTGTGCATATTTGATCCTAGGTCTTAATTGGTGCTTGTGCAATGTATTATAATGCACAAGCTGTCAGAATTTTTTATCTGTGATGTTATTTATAACACTTCTATTTCTTCCCATACTGCTACTTCTCTTTTTATTAAACTTCTTCTTTATTTAAACTAACCAATATATAAACAAATATGAATTTCATATTATATTTTATATTCTGCACAATCTCAATTAATATTTTCTACTAATTTATCTTATAATTTTTCTTCCAATTTACCTTTACCTCCTATTTAAATATTATATAATATTACTAAAATTAACCTTTGAACTAATCAATGGATTAAATATCACACCTTTCTCTTCTATATTATATTCACATCCAAATCTAAGTGAACCTTGACCACTTTTGAAAGTTTAGGTTGCAGATTATATGGTTGAGTCTTTATTCTTCATATGAAATTTAAAAACAACCATTTCTTTGTAAAAACTTCAATTGAATTTCAATAAAGTTAAAAACATGATCTCACCTTTAATATTTAAAAAATAATTAATTGTGTTCTCAATTTAAAAACAGTTTCCAACACTGGTCTAACCCATATTTTTTACTGAAAAATGGGTTGAACATTATCTATATGGTTTTACAATAAGAAATGTCAAATAACAAATAGTAAATAACGTACTTCGTAGAAGTCAAAATGCTTTAATTTCAGTGATCGTGTACCCTTATGTCCTGCAAATTCGGACCTTCGACCAAAATTTAGATAAGTATATATCTGATTACAGACACCTTTTATATACCAATTGTATAAAAAACGGATTATAAAATTTTATCCTAAAAATTTTTATTTAGAATCCAAAAGAAGATTTTCATAGTAAAATTATATGTTACTACTTTTTGCCTTTGTTTTGTTACACGACAATCTTCATACGGAATTTGCAGGACATAACGATAAGGGTACCTCTTGTCGTGTAAGCATTAAAATTCAAATTATCAACTTCAATAAAGGTATTTGCATACACACAATTTCAATGTTTGTATTTTGTCTTTATAAGGCATAATGGTAATTTTTATATTTCTTGCACTTTTGTAAGTACGTACATACAGTATATTGTATGAAGTCGATAATTTAAGAATTACTTTAATATGTTACATACTTTGTCATGATTGTTAGTTCATAGTTTTTCTTGCTGGATTTTTTACTTTGCAGATCACTAATCTCCAAATATATATATAACTAGAAATAATACTTTAGCCGCCCAATTACAGATAGTCTATACTTATAGTTTAATTCAAGTTTCAACATAAGCTGACAAATTATTTCTAAAGTAAACTGTTTGTTTTTGTTTTATTACACAATATAAAAGCCTAAAAAAAAGGATTCGAAAAAAGGACATTGTTTTTTGTTTTATTACACAATATATTCAGTCACATTTATAAAAGATTAAAAGAAAAAAGATTTGAAAAAAAGGACATTATTTAACATAATGAGTTCTGAACAAGATGAAGATTTTATTAAGACTCCTCAAGAAGTTAAATATTTTATCGTAGAATCAAATGAAAACTATAAATTAGCTAGAAAAAATAAATCAGATAACCCTGATAACTCTGATATAGATGAAAATCTTAAGCATCAAATAATTAAATTCTTTATTGTGAAATTAAATGAAGAATATAAATCATATCAAAAAAATATGAGATTTCGCCAAAATTTGTTCGTTGCAGAGATTTTTATATCGTTGACTTCTATTTTTCTTGGTCAATTATTCGCATTGGCAGAAGATTCCGATATAATGACGAAAATTGGAACTCAATTATCATCAGTATTTGGTGTAATTGGTGTGTTAGTAACTATTGTTACTGCATATCTTAACAATACTGCGCAGAAATATTTTGAAGCAGGTAGCTCAACTGAACTCGATGAGAGTACGTTCAAACTTATGTATTTACATATTGATGATAAAGTTATTAAAGAGTTTGGTAATTTTGAGAAATCTTTTTTTAATCAAACGAAAAAAAAAAGTAGAGCTCAATATGTTCACAATGCTTGATTTTTTAATAATTAAATTGATGCGAAGAAATGATATTTTGTTTAGAGAAAGGATTTTCGATACTACAGTTTCCGTTTTGTTCTTTTTTTCCAGTCTCACAATATCAATTTTTTTATCGCTTGTTTTACAAGTTCCCAATCAAACCTATCTATCTAAGGATGCAGAACGAACGTTAAGAATTCTTTTGATGTATTTAGGAGGAATCTGGATTGGTGTAATTATTCTTTCAAAATCATGTGATTTTATTGAAAGTTTAGAGCTTAGAATTTATGCTAAAGAGGTTAATCAAGATGATAGTTTAGATAATAAAAAGACTAATGATGAAGTTAAAGAGGCTTATGTTAATGATAGTTTAGAACACGATGATAATGATTATGTTTTTCCTAGTTTTTTTTCGGAAATTATTTGAATCATTTCGATATATTATTTATTTTTTAAATTTATTTTTGATTATTTATTATTTGGTTATAGGCAGACTTAAATACGATAGAAAATATATGTATGACAAAAGAAAATCTAAAGAGGGAATGGAAGGAGTGACTCAGAATGAGCCCAAAGAATTCAAAAAACCTCAAAAAACTTTCCGTTTATTTCACTTGCAATTATTCCCATTATGGGTTACTAATATTGAATTAATTCTAAATGAAATCAGGCCTATAATTATTGATAAATATAAAGATTATAAGAAACAAAAATATATAGTAAGAGAATTATATTTAAAGAAATTTACTTTTCGAATATAGTACGTAGAATGCCGGAAATAGTATAACTCTAAATTCGGTAGTTTACGTTACAATCCTTTCTCAAAAGAGGGGGAACGTATACATAGCAAATTTTAATAAAATCTGAATTTTTTTTAATCGGAAATTATCGGCCTGATCTTGCTTGTCTTTATGTTCGTTCATTTTCTCTTCATAAAAGTAGAATCGCCATCCTAAAAAAATTTCAGAATTTTTCAAGGAAGTTTTTTGATTGTGTTACGTTACAGTTCAGGGTCATGTTTTCTGCGGTGGTTAAGACTAAATTTTGAGTGTGGTTAAGACAAATTCTGTGATTTAATGCAATTACAAAATTTTCCAAGCCAAATAATTCTGTAATTCGCCGGTGAACATGCTCGTAATTTACGTCTACCTTTACGAGATTATCCGAACTAGCTTGAATTTGTGCTCAAATTCTGCGACATATTATGGATTCTGTGGTATTCCGCACGTTTTTTGGGATCCTGTGATATTCTTCGGCGACTAAGGATAATTTCTGTGATTAAGAAAATTCCGATGTTTTCTGTGAATCACAGAAAACCATAAGCTTTGCCTCAATTAATTTTTTCAGACGCTTATAATTTCTAATTTTAATTCTACCTGGCATTATGCTCTCCGATCAAAAACATATATGTATATAACATATATGTATATTCAGGGTCATATGAGCGAAAATTTTTAATGGGAATGTTGTGATAATTAAAATTAAGTGATATACGTAATGGTTATAAATACCAGGAACGGAGTTTTCCGTAAGTGAAAACTGAGGGTATGGTTTACAGCAATATTCGATGATGTGCGTTCACAAAATCTTGCATTTGGTTGGATGCTAATACTCTACCCATTTGTTGGATGCTAATAATCTAGCCATGGTAATGAAAATGTTCAAATAAAGTGATTTCTGACCTACCGGACTAGTAGTATATAGGCTAATCGGACTCATTTGTGTGTGATAATTAAGATTTTGGCATACACAAAAAATATCTAAACAATTATTCTTTCTAGAAAAATGTTATTTCTTTCAGTTTATCAAAAACACAAACAATAGGTTTGCAATGAGTTAGCAATGATATTAAACCAACATTCACATATCCTTAATAATTTTTTTTTTTTAAATATTAGTGGTGAGGCCATGCCTTTAACTTTATTGAAATTCAATTGAAGTTTTTACAAAGAA
>CAJVQA010001934.1:0-23582 GCA_910591915.1 Cetraspora pellucida
TTATAATAAAATTCTGTTCTTGTATTATAGTGCAATATTTGAATTATATTTAAATTACCAGTTAACTTTTAGCTAGAAGATATTGTGCAAGAAGGTACAGTTTAAGGAAAAGTACTTCGAGTCATATTTGTTAAACATAATGCACAATCTAAGATAAAGTACTAAATATAGTTTGTAGTGATTGCTTAGTAATCAAGTTATTGCTTAATTATTCCAATTAATTGAAATAATCCTTATAATAACTTTGCTGAAAATTTATTGTGTGAAATGCGAATTCTAATAGACTGGTATCTGCATCCCAAGTCTTTCAACTTAAAATGGCAGGAATGATTAATTTGTCTTGATCAATTGGATCATTTAGTAAGCCTATTTAAGAGGAGTGCTTAAGAATAGTCTAAAATAAATTATAACAATAATTCAATGTATCACTAGCAAAACAGTTGAAGTTGAACTTTGGATTTTAATATTGAGATTTGGATATTTGCAGTTTGTTCAGTAACATTAAATTCTTAAACTTACTACCTATTTATTTAACTCTATCAAGGTCTATAATTCCTTTTTTTATAACAATTGTGCAAGATATCCTTTATTAAAATATGAATTTTATACATACATGAAGATTCTAATTTTAAAAAAGACCAAAATAATGAAACAAAATATTTATTAGACAAACTTAAGGCTTCACTATAAATAAAAAAATAAAACCTAGTTTCGACTTTTGCCAAAAAAATGATAATGAAACTTGTAAAAAACAGTAAACTGGTAAAGAGTAATAAAACCAGTGAAAAAAAACAAAATAATAAAAATATAATCTAATAAAGGTAATAAAGAGGTAAAGATAGTGATCATTATATTTGCTAGATAAATCAACTCGAATAATGAAACTATTAGTACAAATAAGAAATAAAAAATAAATAATTATTCAATATAAAAAACATACCCTAAATATCTTGATCAAAGGCTTTATTTTGAATCCTATATCCTCATGCTGTCAATTATTAAATAATTCAATTACTATGATACAAAAAGCTATTGCTCTTGCTAGTGCTTTTTCTTCTTCAATAGCAATCTGATTGTTAAGTTCTAAAAAAGTTAATATATTGTTTTTACCAAGAGCCTTTGCAAATGCTTTTATATCTTCTGAACAAAGCTTATTACTATTAATAACTAAAGTGCTTTTGTTACTTCTTTTTCTGCTTTGATACTAAATTGATTTTTTCTAATACACAAGCTGATTAGTATTATTACAAAGTGCATATAATAATTTATTTTCAAATGCTTTGTATTCAAATAAATCATGTGCTATTGGGGTTCCCAATATACAGTCACCTCTCATTAATATCAACCCTGTTAATATCAATCTAAACTATGAAATGAATTTTAAATATTAAAATTATATTAAAATTTCCTCATATATATTAACTTTAATATGTTCTCTTATTAATATTACTATCAATATGAATATAAAAGCAATCCAAATAGGTTAATATAAATAAGGAATGACTGTACTAATTAATTAAAACTATGTCAGATATTGTAATAAAGATCAATAGTACAGATTTGTGTATAAATCAGCAAAATTAGTAAATTTATTAATGAAGACCAGTATTCTAAAAATTGATACAACTTGTGTACCAACTATTTTTCTCTAGCAATTATGCATCAAATGATTGGTTTAATATATTAGAAAAAAGTTACAGTTTAAGACTTTAAAAGAAAATTCTAAACTGTAATTTTTTTTAGTATATTAAACTAATCATTTGGCAAGATGAATCAATTTTTAAAATAGTCTTTGCTATCAATTTTGCTAATATTAAACTCAATATAGTCTAGATTAATTAGTATCTTGGACACCTTAACGTGTTATGCCTAATTGCCACAATATACAAAATACTTTACACTTACCAACATAGCCTTTTCCAAAGTCTTAGAAGATTCGCTTTTACTAAAAGGTTCTCTTTTCACTAGGAGTTTCGCCTTTTATCAGGGGTTTTGCTTTTTACCAGAATCTTCATTTTTCATCAGAGTTTCGTCCTTTTACCAAAAGGTTTCGTCCATCTTACATTATTTGCTATTTATATAATAGAAGTTTGCCTAACAAATATAAACCTAATCAAGTCAATATAAGCTTGCACAAACTGTAATATTAAACTTAGTTTGAAATTGAAAGTGCTTGGGCTTTAAAAATATAATAATCTTAAGTGACAACCTTTTTTTGTATGACCATTGGTTGATCATGATCATGCTAATCACATTGTGCTTCATACTTTTGTCAGATCATTTTATAACATTATTTTTTTATTTAAAAATAGTATATATATGTATATATATTCAGATCTCTCTAAATGCACCTCTATAAGTGCACACTTCTCTAAATATGCACTTAGATTCTGGCCCAAATTTATTTTTGATCTTTATTATCTAAATACATGTTGTAATATAGTTTCACAGGTGTGACTTAGAGAAATCTGACTGTATATAATTAAAAAGTATATATATTAATTAAACATGCAAATAAAGATATCTATATACGTATGTATCTGATACATACTGATACAGAAAATTTTTACATTTCTGAAATAGGATTTTCATTATATAATTTGCATCACATTTAATTAGTGTTTGTAGATTATTTTATTCTAGTAACTCACGGATTATCAATTAATCTAATTTGTTTATTTGTAGATTAATTTGTAGTTTCACTAATAGATAATATACTAGATTAGTTAAATATAATATAACAAGTATAGATTTGTTTTTTATTCAGAAAAAGTTAATTAAAGTACAGATCTAACTTATTTATTATTTTAATTTTTTTTGTTTTTTGTTAAAAAAAAAGTTAATTTTAAAACAAAAAAACTAAAAAAAAATTTATATGAAAATAGAAATATTGATTAGTATATATAAAGAAATCTTATTGAACTTCATAGACTTTCTACAGATGCTGTATTAATACATATTTCAAATAAGCATATAGCTAATGATTTTAAATTTTAGTTTAATTAGAAATAAATTTTTCAAATTTTAGTGTTTTTTTTAAATTACTTATATATTGTAAAGTTAAAAAGATATTTATATTTTTTATTATCTTCTAGCTTAAGCAAGATGCAAGTTGGTTAGCATCTAAATTATGCTTTGTAATAATAGGTAAAATTTAAATTTTTATTATTATTGTTAAACTATATAATATAAATATTTAGATTTAGAAAAAAGATAATAATCATTATAATTGGTCTTATTATTTTCATCTTTGTATTAACTACAGAATCATATATTAGATTAAATTATAATTTAAATATTCTTATATTTTCAATATTTCACCAAAAACTTGTAACTAAGATTTTGCAATTTGATTTAATTTAATTTGATTTGATCAAATATTTGAGTTCAAATCAAATTCAAATTTGAAATTTTCAAATCAAATCAAATTTAAATATAATTAAATTTGATTTAATTTAACAAATATTTAATTTGATTTAAAAATTTATAATTGAAAATTTATAATTATAAGCTATTTACTTAATATTTTATTAAGACAATCAACTTTTTTGTTCTATAAAACTAAATCTATTTTGTTTAAAAAAACACTTTTACTTAAAAGCTTAAAATCAATTAATATAGTAAAATTTTTTGTAAATCAGATTTTTTTTTATTAATCAAAATTTTAAAATTTTTTAAAAAATTAAATCAAATTCAAATATTTGATTCAATATTTGATTAAATCAAATTAAAAATATATTTAATTTAACCAAATTTAAATTAATCTAATATTTGATTTAATTTAAATTTAAGAAATTTTACTTATAGATATGTTCATAGAGTATGCTAAAAATTTGCATTGGACCTTACAACCTAGCTCTGCTTGCAAAAATTTATAAGTCAAACTAAATTTGAAACAAATTTTATAATTGTAGACTAAACTAGGCTAAAGAAAAAATTTAATATATATAAGCTAAATAAATTTGATAAAAATTTTAACTTTAAATACAGACCAACTAGATTACAAAAATAGTAATTTGTAAGCTTTTATAATATAATCTATATATAAAATTCAGGATACAGATAAATTTAATATGTCTATCTAAAATTATATAACCAAAATTTATTACTAATTAATTATAACATAGTATACATCAACTTTAATTAGTTAATTATTAAATATACAATTATATATATATTATATATATCAGAATAACTAATTTCAAACAAATTGTTTACTATAAAACAAATTATTAAAGAATATAACAAATATATAAATTCTAAAACTATATTTTATATTTTATAACATAATTTAAGAAAAAGTTAAATAATTTAAGTGTTAGCAACAAAGTACACTTTTGTCTTATAAGTCAAAATAATTTAATATACAAAAAACAATTATTATTCTTAAAAGATAATTAGTAACTTAAAAGACTCTACTTAGAAGTAAATATTTTACTATTAATTATTATAAAATTTATATATAAATGTTAAATACCAGAAAAAGATAACCAAAATGTATTAAAAAAATAAAAAATGTAAAATTTACTTAATAAAAAACTTTTATTTTTATTTTATTTTTTTTATTAAGATGACTTCTTTGGTCTTTTGACTTTTATTAATCACTTATTGGTATTATGGTTCAATGAACCACTACAGAAGAGAGTACAATGAGGTGTAGCAACCTAGTGAAGTGGTTAGGTTGTCAACCCCCAAGTGGCAGGTTCAGAGTTCAAATTCCAATATCGACAGAAAATTTGAAAATCCTCTCTGTGTTACAGTTAACTGTCTCTTGCAATTAGTTGGGATAAGATATCTGTAATCTATATTACATTAGCATGACTGGCAGATCACATAGCATTTGTGTAACAGTTATATGACATCGTCCTTTGGGACAAGGTCTGTGGTTACATAAAGGAATGCAAACCAGTACTAGGTGGTGCAAACCTACAATAAGTCCTTGTAGTCATGTAAATTATAGGAACCAATAGAAGAAAGATAGAAGCCTACTTGGAAGACCTGAGTAGAGAGGTAATCCAAGCTTTCGACAGTGCTACTGTAAAGACTAGACTTATAAAATAGAGCTAGAATTTGTAAAACTGGGCAAATATGCTGGTCTTTGAGAAGAGACTGAATGAACCAACCAGGCCACCGAAATTTTCAGGTTCCAGAGGAAAAAGATATATACTGGCAAATATATAAACCAGAGGTGATAATTTCAACCTACCTTTCTGAGCTATCTGGAATAGCAGCTTAGTGAAATTTGAATTAAATATCAAAGTAGTAAGGATATGTTGTGAAATAAGTACTGGAGTTGGGATAAACTCTACAAGGACATAGCGGTTTAATGATACACCTTGACCACCAGTGTTAGTTTCAATCATAGTAATACCAGATCAACTATAAAAATAGAATACAGAAGATTTTGAAAGATTTAGTACAAAGTCAAAGGTTTCAAAGAATTGTTTTAAAGACTTAGTGGCCATGGCATATTTTTATTAGCATCGGCCGGAGTCGTTGGTAGGCAGAGATAGATGGATGGATACAATACAGAAACAGAGTAGTTAAATAAGAAACCTATAAGTGGGTTTAGGTATAGCAGCCAGTATAGAACCTTTGAGTGAACTACTTAAATTAATAGATAGGAGCACACCCTTTGTACTACCAGTAGCACATTTTATAAAACTCATAGTGAGCCCAAAAATCAACAAATCAAAAAAAAATTTTATTTATAAAATGATCATATATTGCTTTATAAATTTATTTATTTTTATTTAATATTTATTATATAATTAACAAAATTATATAATGTTAAAGATATGCATTATTCAGCATTCATGAGTGTACTACATGTAGTACACAATTAAAAGGTTTTGGTGATCTCCAGATAAAAAAATTATAAGCCACGCATTTAAACAAAAATAGAGTAGGTATAAACAAATACAAATATTACCTTGTGACACACTACTATACATATCATGAACGTGATAAGCCTAGCACATTGTACATATACCCCATTCTACCTGGCAACTGCAACAAGTGGTTATACGATTATGACATCTTAAGCAATGACATTAAACATGTTTTTTTGAGGTCCGTGAAGTAGCAGAAATACTCTAAAGACTAATTAGCATGTGCTCAACAATATCTGACTCCAACCTTTTTCTTTTTTTGGTTCTTTTACCGATAGTTTTACTAGAATAATCATCAAAAATAGAAGCTACTAACTGCTTATGAAAGTCTATATGCTTTGTATTTTTTTTTTTCTGGTACAAAGTGACAGTATGCAGAATAGCTATTCGCCTCCACAACTGAAAGATAAAAAGCAAAAATTTGATTAATAAAATGTTTTGTGATAAGAACATTATGGTAGGAAAGAGCATTGTCATGCAGGTTGTTGAGTATATCTACAGCAGATCGATATTCATTAAATTCATCAAAAACAATGGGCCATTGAAATTTTACTGTGCCAATATCTTTAATGTATCTTTTTATTTCTGTTTTAGGATTTGTTGTGGAACAATTAGCAAGAACTACAATATTCTTGCGATCACGAATTGAACATACAGAAAGATCGACACCATCAAATTTTCTTGTTCTACTAATAAATAACCCATAATCTTCTCTAAGTGCACTTGTTATATCATGTGGAATATGTTTTGGCCAATAGCGATGCTTTTTTAATTGTAAAATAGAGTAAAAACCATATTTGTATAGTGTAACATATTCATCGACAGTTCCAAACTACGAGTCTGCAATGATCATCCTACCACTATGAAACTATGGTTCAGTCAATCATAACATAGTTGCAATTGTTGGTGAATATTAATTTGAAAATTTTTTTTTATTAGCATATGCTGAAGGCTCTATAGGATCTAATTGTAAAAACAAATTAACCCATGCATCAGCCACAATTTTAAATTCACAACCAATTGGATGGGGCTTTCTTGGTAGTTTACGTTGAAACAGACCTTTATCCACTTTGCCTATCTATTGACACATTAACTCATCAATATATAAATAATCACCAGGCATAATTGCCTTTGAAAGATTTTCATTAAATGCATCATGAAACTTATGAATAAAATCAAAAGGATCATTATTCTCTAATACATCTGTTAACATCAAATACTTGATAATATCCTGAAATCATCAATGTGACATATATTGCCCAAACCCCAATGCAACACCACCTGTTTCCTGCTTAACTAACCAATAATCCCATTTATCAGCACACTGCACATAGGTTATAATTGTTAAAACTCCAATAAACTGCATAAATTCCACCCAGGTCAAGTTTTTCTAAACACATTCACTGACACATGTACACTTGTTCATCAATGGTATAACTGTTGATAAAATATATTCAATTAGTAAAAATCGTTCAAAAAATTGTCTTGGGGATGCATTGATAATATCAGCAACATGCACAACTGTTGCATTTGAATAAGAATTATTAACCCGATAAGAATCAACTGTTACAATTGAATCGCACTATAAATTTTCACTTTCATTCCTAATGCCAGTTTCTTCATCTTGACTTTGTTCACTACAACTTGAAATGTCCGTCTCAGGTTTACTAACGGCTGACTCAGCTAATATATCATTATCTTCATTGTGAAGATTATTTTTATTGCTTACGAACTTCATACGGGCTGCCGAGGCTTCAAATTCTACCTCTAGGTTGTCATCAAAACTGATTATCCAATGATTTTTACCGGATACACTTCGTAGTACTGTGGCGGGTAGTCGTTTGGTTTTTCACTTGTTTCCAAAGAGTGGACGAGCAATTATTACCTCTATAACTGATCCCAAGATAGTTACCTTTGAACCTTCACTAATATGCAATGTATGTGCCATCAAAAAATTTTTTTTTAAAAAAAAAAATTGTATAAAAAAAAAAAATTGTAAAAAAAAAAAAAAAAAATTGTAAAAAAAAAAAAAAAAATGAGAAAAAAAAGATTGCCACGAACTATATTATGTCCGTAATAATGCTTTGCAACAGAACTTTGGGCTTGTTGGGTAAGTATTTTAGTATTTTAATATGAAAGTTTTTAACTACACTTTATTGACCACTTTTTTTTTTCTTGTATCAGTATCCTCTTTATATGAAAAAATTTTTTAATAATGATAATGGGAAAAAAAAAATTGTGAAAAAGCCAAGCTACATCTTAGAGGCTTTTGTTAATTTACTTATTAATCATCTATTACATCATTTTCACTAAACTTTACTTAGTTAAATGCATGCAATTGAGATTGACTTATTTTAGCTTAATGCCACTGATCAATCTCAGCCACAAGTGAATTTTCTGCACAAAATATGTGATGTAACTGGTTGTACGTAATCATCTACTTAAGAAAAAGACAATTATATAATATGAGATCAAGTGGCTTACTTAATCAATAGATAAATACTTTTAAAAACTGTCACAATGTAGTACAATGTACTACCAGTAGTACAGTGTGCTCCTATCCATTAAACAATGACTAAAGTTGTATGAGTGGCTAGTTGTACACTCTCTTCATAGTTATCTTCTGTGATTGTAAAACAATTATTAGCCAAATATACTATCAATAAAATCCTGAGTCACAAATACTTACCTTAATATTTAAAAAAAAAAAAAAAAGGAGAGAGTACAATTGGTTACATGTGTAATTTTTTTATATTACCTATTTAAGGAATCCGCCTGAAAGTTGTCATACCTAATACTTCTGCTTAGGTGTTACAATTTAAACACTCTGAAACTGTAACCTATATTAACTCACTGAGTTATATCCAGATGTTCAGATCATCATCTCAACCTTAGACCTAATTTATTCTTAAGGTAAACCCCTTAGAGTCTTCTGTACTCATTTTTACAACTAACCTAGGTATTGTTATAACAAAACTAACACTTGCAGTTAGGGTTAACTATTAAATTGCTATGCTCTTGTAAAATTTATTTAGACTTTAACATCTATTTTACAACATAACTCTAGTACTTTAGTATACCCATGCCTTTTCTCCTGCCTTTTTGCCAAACTTCCAATCCAGATAGCCCATGTAGAACTATAACCAGTCTATCGGTATATCAGGTCAACCTGATATTCTTTTTCTTCAGTTCATTCTGATGATCTAGTTGGTAATACCTTCAAGACTTCCAACCCAGAGGTTCTTGCTCATCCAACTACTACAACCAAATACTAGATCTTAGTATCCATTTCGTCAGGCTAGCCTTTACTGTAGAATTGTCGAAGATCTAGTTATCTTTCTATTCGGGTCTTTCTAAATAGACTTCTTATTACCCAATTTTAATAAATTTACATAGCTACAAGGACTTATCTAATGTTTATATTACCTGATTTGTCAGTTTGCATTCCTCCGTGTAACTCCAACATTGCACAGATGCTCTATAACCTGCCAGTCATGTTGGTATGACTGCTATTACAAGTATTCTAATCCAATTGTTAGTAACAGTTACCATAATATGAATATTACATAGGTGATTATTCAAATTTTCACTGTCAATAAGATTTAAACACCCAACTTACTACTTTGGAGGTTGACAACCTGATCACTTCACTAGGTCATCAAACCTCTATAAAAAACTTTTATTACTGTTAATTAAATAGATTTTAATACCTTTATGTCTTATATATTAGATTGAAAAAAATTAATTTGTTAAATACTAGTTTTTTATATAGATTTAGATGTTTAGTATGTTTGATATTTTATTTTTATTGTTAAATTGGTACTTTTAGATTACAGTAGTTAGTTTAATATAACTTTTAAATTTGTTTAATACTATATTTGTATAAATTAAAAAGATTAGTAATTTTTTGGTTTTTTTTATTTCCAATATTAAAAAATTATATACTTTGATTGGTTAATTATCATATATAATCACAACAAAAATTAACCAATCACATGACATTTTCTTAAGTATAAACATGCCTATGGGCATGCCCCACTCACCCACAATATATTTCCGGGCACGTGATTTTTAGCCAATTATATCGAATTAAGTGAAAAGATTTTAAAGATGAAAAAGGGCATAGTTTATACTAAAATTTCACGAGGAATTTTTTTATTAGAACGCAGAAGGCAGTTTCATAGGTAAAATTTTGAGTTAATAGCATTTGTCTTTAACCAACCACCCACAAAAAATTTTCCGGCGATTTTTTAAAAGACGTCAATCCAATTGGCTGAAATCACATGCACGGAATTCCTATCTTGTCTATTGGATCCGGGTCATTATCCGGATTATTTGGATATCAATAGTAAATGGATATCCGATCGATCATTTTTGGAGAATGGTTTGTTGTAGATGCAGAGAAATCAACATATATAATCTGGAACTCTACAAATGCTGATGATAAAACTTGAAAATTATATTTAACCTTATTAATAATCTTTAAGCATACCAATTTAATTGTCTACATTCACAGTGTATTTACATTAAAGGCTGATTGCTTCTAAATAACCCAAGAGGCGAACCATGACATCCAGCCAAAACCAGTGTTCCACACTCTTTTCTTCAGAACATATAACACAACTAAGACAAACACTAATAGACCAAATAAAATAAGTAGCCTATCTGTCCAGTCAATCTGTTCTAATTTGGTAATTAATTGTTTAGAGCCACGCAAAACTGATGAAAATCCTCGATATTCGCTGTAAGTGGATTTTAGTGCGCGAGATGACTCGTCTAAATATAAAAATCATTAAATTCACAGTATAAATTGTCATTATAAATAATATTATAGGTTTTCTCACCAAGTACTTTCGCTGAGTATGCACTACGTTCAATCTCTTGTTGCATTAATTGAGTAGTGCGTCGTAATGCATCAGTAACATCACTAGCTGAATGCAAAAGTGCATCTTCTGATCTGATTAAATATAGTTTCGAATAAATCAGTGAAAATTTGTGTTTAGGAAAAATACAAATAGATATACTAACGTGAAATTACGTCTTCGCATTTCAAAAGCAAATGAATTTCGTCCATCAACACGCCCTAACAACATTTCGCGTTCTATTTTCGCCTCCCTTTCAATATTTTGCTTAGATGTCAAAACAGCTCGCCGAATTGAAGCTTGTAACCTAAAAAGACGCATTGTTTTATATGAGGATAAAAATTTAAAAAAATATATTTTAATCTCAACCTACTGTTTGTACTGTTCTTCGTTCCTTTGTAACCTATGTAAAATAGTTTGTTTGTTTTTTTCACGCTCTTGTTCGTCTGCTGTTTGTTTGATGTCCTGTAAAGTAAATTCAGATATATATCCTATCATAGACAAAAAAGAAAAAAGCTATAAATATGAAATACGTCGTCATTCACCTCTATCCATTTCTCGAGTTCCCTCACACCATCTCTAATTTCTGTATACAACTCTTGTTGAGTTGTTAAAGCGATTACATTCTTTAGTTGAGTAACTTTTGTTTCTAGCTCGAGTTGTCGTTTATTTATGTTTTCGAAGCGAGCAAGTATTTCGGGTGATAGTGTTGCCATAATAGAAAAACTGAAAGCATGACGATGAGGTCAAAAATTTCGTGTCAGGTGAAATTTCCGAATTTAGCTGTTAAAAATCCCATTTAGCCGCAGCCAGGCGAAATCAATATTTTAATGCGGTGTAACAATACCACTTCGGGCAAAATTAAGTGTATAATTTGGGCCGGACAACACAAATTTGCCAACCTGAACTATGGGACTAGTCTAAAAAATTTCGCATATTGATCCCATTAAAAAAAAATTTCTAAGAAAAAAACATTTTGCTCTTAGGTTAGGTTTAGGGTATTGCTAGTGAGTTGGGTTTAGAAGGCTATGTTTATACCAAAATTTTGCAAGGAAAACTTTTTATTAGTATGCTGAAGTCAAAATTTTGAGTTATTGACTTATTTTTGTTTCTTGAACTTTTTTTTTTGATTGGCCAGCGAAATTTATATTTTTCACTGTCCCTGGCCGCAGCCGATAAAGTGATCATGTGAATAAATCTCATTGCAAAAATGAAAATTCCTATGTACCACAATCTTAACTTAATGTGACAATGCAATTTGGCGCATTTATCTTAAATTCAAAAAAAAAGTAACAGTTTTGATCAACATATATGGTAGTTAACAGAACACCTAACGCTAACGCTAATGGATAATCTATCTTTTTTTTTTTTTTACATCTGATCTCAATTTATTATTGTAGTATCAGTATTGGCTGAAATGATGGGAAGCATCACATGTTTTTCACCGTCCAATATTCTATTATCGTGTAACATACATGCCTGAAAATTATACGTCAGTTACTTTACTCGAAGCCTATTGTCTTTCGTCACAAATGTCACCAATCATGGAGGAAATTCTTTCTGATTCCAACAGCGTTCTTACTTCAGACGAGCCATTGTCACCAACTATACAGCCTCAACGGAGGTTAAAAGCCAGGCCGACCACACAGCTTTCGTTTGACGCTTACAGCTCTTCCTCCTCTGGATCGTCAATAAAGAGCTTTAATGCAGCTTCAAATAAGGTTGACACTGGTGCAGATTTTCTTTTGGGCATAATAAGCAGATCTAATCCAGTTACGTCTTCTGAACGATCCACAATTTCCCCTTTTCATACTGTCAAAATCGGCAAGAGATCATCTAGTAATATTAAGCTGCCAAAAGAAGATCCTTCAGAGGAAGAAGAGTTAGACCAACCAGATATTTGTATAAGTATGCTTGTACTTGGTTTTTGTCCGATACTTACTCTAATATTATAAATTTAAAATATTAATACATTATATCTTTAAAACTTTCCTCAAGACTCTGACGTTCCTTTGGATCATAGTGAATCCATAGTTTCAAGAAATGATATCTCCGCGATTACAGACGATAAAGAATATTCAGGTTACCGGCGCAAGTATGGAAATGAAGGTCGAAGGTGTTTGCTAAAAAAATCTAGGCATACAATGTTGCAAATTTGGTAAATCCTTAGCTGATCAGCTTTATTAATCTATAAAGACCCCCAGTCTATGACTTGGTCGCAGCATAGGAAACACTTTTTTATCCTAAGTAGTGCTGGAAAACCGATTTACACTCGGTAAGATCACAAAAAGTTCTCTACTTGTATTTGTCAATTTAATATAATAAATTGATCTCTTTAATTTTTTTTTCCAAAGATATGGTGACGAATCACGTATCTCAAGTTATATGGGTGTAATTCAGGCTATCGTTTCATTCTTTGCTGATGCTGATGACACAATAAGGTCTTTTGCTGAATCAAAAATTGACAATACTCTATTCGTTATTTAAATTTATCATATTATTATGTAGATGCATAAACGCTGGTCAACACAAACTAGTGTTCTTGCTAAAAGGGCCCTTATATCTTGTTGCTGTTTCACGAACAAACGAATCTGAAATGCAGGTATATATTAAATAAAATAAAATAAAATTTAATTATTCTACTTGTATAATATTATCAAGTTAAAAATATTGGACTTTTTCGAGTAGCTTAGGGATCAGCTGAATTACTTATATAATCAGATCATAAGCGTGTTGACCTCGACACAGTTGACAAAGATTTTTGAACATCGAGTTAATTTTGATCTGCGTCGATTGCTTGGAGGTAGATGTATAATACGTAAATTTTGTTTGGGTTAACTTTCATTTTCTAATTAAAACGCTTTAGGAACCGAACCGTTTCTGGATAATCTTGCTTCTACAATGAGTGATGACCCGGGTTTTATACTTAGTTCAATCCAGTGTGTAAAAATGTGCAAAGATTTACGCGATAAAATAGGAGGTATAATGCAATTAATAAAATCCAAGGTGATTATAACGTGCTTTATGTATTCATTCGGCTTATATCAAATACTGAATTCAGCATATCATTTTGTTACAGGAACTTTTGTATGCCATGTTGATAACGAATAATAAGTTAATAACACTGCTTAGACCGAAGAAACATAGCCTTCATCCAGCAGGTGAGTAAAGAATCCGATTTTATATAATTCGGTGAATAATCTTTATGACGGCTATATTTTGTTTTATTAGACCTTCACTTGGTATTCAATATGGTTAATGGATCTTCGACTTTTCAATCAGTCGAGTCATGGACACCTATCTGTCTTCCAAAATTTAATAATAAAGGCTTTCTTCATGCTTATGTATGCTATATTGTCACAAACGTATGCTTGTTGTTTATATCACCAGATAAAGATAAATTTTTCGAATTTTCTGAGGCGAAGAGCCTTTTAAAGGAGGTAACATATATATTTATATGCTATACTGCTTGAATTATTTGCATTGGTTATTGTAATTTTGGGAAAAATGGGTTGTTTTTTTTTTTATATAGAAATTGTCTGCTTGCAATGCTTTGCAAGAAATTGAAGAGGCATCACAAAATGAAGGCTACTCTATTGGTAACTAAGTTATATCTTTTGACATAGTAAAACTTTCTGCTTATTGATGTTTATTTTGTCCATTTAATTAGCCGATATAGGTGTTCCAGGTTTGCGTCATTTTATTTATAAATCGAGGACGCATGTACAGTATACTTCACCGACTTTTGTTTCACCTTATAATGACCCTCGAGAAAAACAAAAGTGAGATATCAAATGTCATATTCTATAACTATCTGATGATTCTTACTAAGATTATAAATAATTAATAACTCTAGGTTATTTAAATTATATCGTTACACTCATGACCGAATGCATTCGCGCTTGAGACCTCTTAAAGTTCATTATTACGTTAGTTCCACCGAAACAATATTAGGATGGGTATGTTAATACATGGTTTTGGTTATAAATTTAATATTTAGTTATATATTAACTTATATTTTTTCTTTTGAATAAATTCAGATAACTTGTAGCTTTGAGCTTTACGCTGCATTTGGTCCACTGATGTCGAAGTCTGCACTGACATCCTCATCTCATACGTTGCTAAGATGGATAAAAAAGGAAGAAGAAAACTTATTCATCGTTTCTTCACCAGTGTTTTAACTTATATTTGCATACATCCAAATATCCTGAATGCGTTGCTACATATATTTAGATATATTGAATTTCTATTAGATTTGAATAATATATTTGTAATTTATATTAGTAAACATCTTCATAATGGTGGTTTTATGAAAATAAGAGGAATGTTATAAATGTTCGATATTTCATACGATTTAGCAAAAATCGATATACATTCATGGCATTATTTTATATTTCATTTTATTGAATTTAAATAGACAGATAATAATAAATTCAGAATCAATACTTTGAAAAATCAACCTTTGTGATTTCTACAAATTTTTATTGATCTTTTTTTTTTTTGAAACATATGCAAAGGGAAATAAAAGGAAAAATGTAACCTAAAAAAACAAATTTACAGAAAAAAATAAACAATTTGATTAAAGGAAAAAAACAAAAAGAAATGTAGTTATAGTTAATAAAAAGTTCGATTTATATGATTTTAGAATTTCATGACAATTCTGTTTGCAAAAATCTAGATGAGATATGCGTTGATTATACGGATATTATTTTCCATTGTCCTTCATGAAAAGTATGATATATGCGCGAAAACAGTAAAAACATAAGTCCTTCGTACAGACAAAGGAAGATTAAAAATTAAGTTCATTGAAGTTGACCAAAAATTGATTATGCCAATTGAGGATCAAATGAAAAAGAGTCCCTTCGTTCGGGCGGGAAAAAGGGATCCCTTAAGGAATCCCTCCTCTCAGACGCTAAAAAAGAATCTCTACGATCTAGATTAAATCGTTCTGCATGAGTAAAAGTAGGACCAGAACTGCTTCCAAAACTAAAAGTAGAATCACGCCTTTCCAAACTAAAAGAATCCCTGCGATCAGTTAAACTGTATGTGCTGTCCCGACGTTCCAAACTGAAAGTAGAATCTCTACGATCGGTTAAGCTATATGTAGAACCTCGTCTTTCACCATTAAAACTATTAAGTCCATTGCCATTATTGCTACTACGTACACCTAACGGGTTCTTCGAGAAACTCAAACGAATTCCGCCCTTTACGGAATTGCTGAGAGGGTTACCGTAAAGTTCATTCATTGCCTGAGTGGCATAATGTACATCTTCGAATTCAACAAAGCACATGGGACCATTTTGTTTAGTTCGAAAACACATACGTTTATAACCAGGACAACGAGAGAACAATTGTTTAAGTTCATCTTCGGAAGTATTCATTGGCAAGTTTCCAACATAAAGAGTATTACAGGGAGGATTTTGGTCAGCCGGATTTGGAGGACGAAAACCAGGAGAAGAGACTGATGGAGACGAGGAGACGACGGATGGAGGAACAGCTGAAGTGTTAATGGACAGTTGAGACATTGCGAGTGGCAAGTCTTCATTCACAAGCAAAACAGAATTAAAGCCATTTGTTGGATTCTTTACGGTTTTAGAAACAATTTCAACAGGGTTAGATTTTGAAAGGTAGTTAATATCTTCATTATCAAAGATTCCCTTTGTACTATTAGTAGTAATATATCGAGGACGTGAAGGAGCACCAACCAAACCATTCGCAGCATCAAAAGAACCACGAGTCGAAGAAGAGAAAGGTGTTTGATCAGGGAACACAGGGGTTGTAGGCGTTGTAGGAGTATATACACTCACATCAGAATAAAAATCATAACCATAATCTTGAGGGGAAAGAAGATCACTTGGTAAGGGCGGAGGAGCGAGAGGAGGAGGAACAGAATAGAAGGCCTCATAGGTAGCATTAGCGGTATTGATATTACTCGGAGTTGGAAAACGTTTGGTTGGGGATATGAGAGGATAAGCGGTATTTTGATCACCAGGAAGACCACGTTTAGTGTGCAAGTTTTTCTTTGCCATTTCGGCCTTAAGAACCGACCCTTTTTCGGCATCAACCTTTCTTCCGCTTAGAATATCACGAGCTTCAAGGGCTTCAAGCTTAGTACGGAACTTTGCAAACCCAATCTAAATGTAAAAATAATGAAATAAAATATTTACATTACTAAAAATTCAACATTCTGATTTATAAAAGAAATTCATTGAGAAAATAAAATCCTATAACAATGATATAAATATTTCGACGTACAATTTGTTTTCTTGCGTTGCTGCCATTAACAATTCCGTTTCCATTACCGTTTCCAATGCTGTTACCATTTGCAGGCCCATCATCATCCGACGAATCCTTTTGCGGAATCTTCAAAGTAGCAGCCTCGAAGCCAGGAGAAAAGATGAACATGTTCTGAAATTCTCTTTCTTGCATGTCGTCGGGAAAACCGACGACAAAGATTGTAGATATCTCTTCGTTTATCATAATGAAATTAAGTGATTATAATGAGAAGGAAGGTAAATACTAAATAGTGAAGCGAAAAAAGGAATTATATGTACAGAAAAAAAAAGGAAATAGCTATATGCAAAAGATGTTGGAACAAGCCGGAGAGAAAGTATAAAGTGTAAGAGGGGGATGCTGAATAACCAATACTCTGGAGGCAAACAACAGCTCTACTGGAAATGCCGAAGATGTAGAATTTTGTAAAAAAAAAACTTTTGGAATTTCGTGCCAATGGTGATAATTGAATGCTTCGAAATAAAACAATTAGAATATTGAGAATGTTAAATTGTAGTGCCCAAAGACAAAAACAGCATGCCAGGGCACAAAAACAAATACTTTTAATAATGAGTTGGTGAAAAGAGGAGACTATGTTTGTAGATGCTTGTGTGCAAAATGGGGTTAAAAGTTTATAAGATGCTAAAATTCTATTGTTTGTAATATTAATTTGTTGCTTGAAAAATGGAAGTAAAAGGTTGTTGCTATGTACAATAAGGCATATATGCAATTGTGGTAATGCAGCAGCTGCAGAGAAAGGAAGAATAAAGAAGACAGCGAAGAGATCAATACACTTGCTGACGACTAAAAATTGATAGGAAAAGACGACAAAGGTTAGCGGGTTCAAGAAGACATAAGATTAAGTTGCAAGTAGGTTAATTTGTAATAAACTACTAATTAAAACAAAACTACCTTAGTGAAATGACGCGAATAGTTCAGACCAAAACTCAATTAATGAGCGAACAACAATGCAGGGCCAGGAGAGCAAAAGAGTTCGCGGCCCTTTTTATTGCAAATACTAAGTTTTACAATATTGTAAAAAATAATGCAGTATGTACTCAGTATATGGTACAAGCTCAAAAAGGGGGGTAGAGCGATTGGGGGTTTGAATATTGATTGACTAAGTTAAATATTGAATGTTTTATAATGTTTTACATAAATAATACATGATAAATCAGGCAGAATAGAAATCATTCATTTCCTTTGCATTGTAATAAACAAATGGATTTGTCTTAGTTTAATTTTATAATCACCAAGTTTTTATAAATATCACTGATCTTTCGAAAAAAATGACATCGACGTAGTAAAGAGATTAATATGTGCCTATGGATCAATGATCAAATAGAAGCATCACTAAACGATATATACGATTCTATTTTTTTTTTTATAAACAGGACAATCTTGTCTTTTACGAGCATTATATATTCGGCATACCCTAAATCAGTATCTGATAAGCCATTAGTTTATTTTTCGTTCCTCACGAGCCTTTCCGTTCGTCCTCTATTTTATTAAGAAAAAAAAATTCCGAGGATTATCCATAAAACTGCGGACGATTGTGGAGTGCGAAATCTGCAGAATATTCGCTGTCAAGACCAATTTTATAATAGAATATAGATAAGATAAATCTGGTTGAGATTTATCTTTACCTTTATATCAAAGGTTTTTTACTTATCCGTTTCTCTGGTCTGACTTGTTCATTTATCATCTCCTATTGATAACCTTATATATCTGAACGTCCAAACATGGTATCATATGTACATATATATATTATAGAGTAAAACAGCCTTTTGGAGTAAAGATAAATGAAAACAATAATGGTGGTATTGTTTAAATACAATATGTAAGGTGTTTTTAAAAAGATAATACAGAAAGACATTGTTATTATACCTCCCGGCCGATTTAGATATGTTACTCAAGCACAGCAGAAAATTTTAACCTGTTTTGTTTTTCGAGGTTAGGGTACGTCAAGAATGCGTACGTCAAGGAACGTCAGCCTGGTAATTCCGTTAAATTGGATTTGATGGATTGATAGATTTGATGTAATCAGCTTCAATCATATAAACCGAATGGATATATTTATTTTTTACCATCTTTAAGATCCTAATAATTAATCGTCAGGATTCAACTAGTTAACATGATAATAGATGGTTCGAAATAAGGAAAGGGATAATTAATTTGGATTCGGTATGTGATGAATATAATATATAAGTGACTAACCTAGCATAACCATATATTTTTATTTAACCAACTAGTGAGAATCATTGTAAATAATTTTGACATTTAAATAATATTATATATTGTGAGAAGTTTCCTTTTTGATAGTTTTATAAAAATGAACTTTTTTGCAAGTCTGACGCTCTCCGCTCACTATGTGTTATTGACGAATCAACTATGTATTCTTGACGTACCCTAATGCACTAACCCCGAAAATAAAGCAAGGGCTCTCAAGCACTCGGACAATTTCTCGATTTTTACCGCATTTGCTTGCATTAATCCTGTACACAACGCAGCCTGCTGTGCAACTGCCTATCCGCGCCCCTCAAGTCAATCTACCTAACTATAGTAATAAAATCTTGCCACAACGTTTTGTAAAAAAAAAAAAAAAAAAAAAAAAAAAAAAAAAAAGCTATCCCCATAAAAACGTTCTATTCTAACTTTGGGGTCTCTATTCCTTGACCCCAATTATTTTCGTAAGTGGCTACGTATTTCATTCACAAATGTAATGAAGGAAAACCCACAAATAGAAAGATGATATCCGCATATAGTTACCAAACAATTTGTAAAGTTTGTAGTCGCAAGCAATTCTCACAAGAAAATACATGTTATGGTTCTTGGTATTTCTGGCTGTGTGCGATTCGTTCACACCTCGTATGTTTTACGCAACTTAGCGTTAGCGTTAAATTTTATGGTATGCGATATCACGTGATTTACATTAATTTAAATGATTTTACTGTACTAAGTAACAGTTAGTCTTTTCAAAAATGTCGCGTCCGACCGAAGAAAGAAACCAAGATGCCACTGTATACATCGGAAACCTTGACGAACGCTGTACAGAAGCTTTGATTTGGGAGCTAATGCTTCAAGCTGGTCCAGTTGGTAAGTTTTATATTTTTATCAATTATTTACCTTCATGCTGAAAAGCTAAATCTTTATTTTGTAAAAGTTAACGTCCATTTACCGAAGGACCGTGTTACTCAAACACATCAAGGTTATGGATTTTGTGAGTATATGAGCGAAGAAGATGCTGATTATTCTATAAAAATCATGAATCAAATTAAATTATATGGAAAACCTATTCGTGTCAATAAGGTATGTTTAATCTGTATTGTCAAAGGAAAGTCACCGGAAAATGCCCACTGTATGATCAAATTAATTTATATTGACGATTTCTATCTAAATAGGCAACCTCTGATAAAAAAAACTTGGATGTTGGCGCATCATTATTTATTGGCAATTTGGATCCTGATGTTGACGAGAAAATGTTATATGATACCTTTAGTGCATTCGGTGTCATTGTGCAAACTCCTAAGGTATTTGAATTTCTTCGTGTGTTATGTCTACATTTAGCTTTATTATATGTTAACTAATATAAAATTTTTTTATATAGATCGCAAGGGATCCTGATACTGGAAATAGTAAAGGGTATGGCTTTATTTCTTACGATAATTTTGATTCATCCGATGCTGCAATCGATGCTATGAACGGTCAATATTTGATGAATAAATCGATTACCGTATCATATGCATTCAAAAAGGATGGTAAAGGAGAGAGGCATGGAAGTGCCGCTGGTATGTGTTGTCCAATAAGCTTATCGACTGCAATGATTTTATCTTTTGAATGTTGTTAATTTCCTTGTACACATTTCATTTAATAGAGCGTTTATTGGCTGCACAAGCTAAGAAGAACCAAAGTTTACCGAATCGTCTCTTTGCTGACATTCGACCGCTAGCTCCTCAGCAAATTATCGCAGCACGACCAATCGCTCCTAATCCTCCGATCGTTAGTGCATTGTCACGACCTGTTGCACTACCATCACCAATGGGTCCTCCATCGAATATATATGGAGGATATCCTGCTCCTGGAACAACAAATCAATCACAATCCCCACCTAGACCACCTGCTATAAACGGGACTAGGGTCGCGGCTCAAACCTTTTTCTAACTCATGATATTTTATTACATAGTCTGGATTTGGAAATCGCTTCATTTGGGATAATAACCATTCTCAGTCAATAGTGTAAAATTCAAGAACCGATCAAATGTATTAAATCAATGCTATAACCATTAGAACTTCGTTATTTTTATTTTCGAATTAAAGATTTTAAGAGGAATTTAACGACTAAGAGGTTACATTGAATAAAGTGTTATGTTACAGTAAGTCTAATTGTTATATCGAATACGCACACAATATGCGGAATTTCTATTCTAACCTGGGTTAAAGTCACTCAAATTATTACTAATACTATCAATTTTAGGAACGTGACCGTCCGATAGCTTATCGGTGACTTTAACCCGGTTAAAATAGTTTTAACATCTAATAAAATTCGATGCGTAAATACAACCCATCCGATCAAGTTTGAGTTTTCTTCGAATAGAAGTGCAAAATAGTTAGAAATATAAAAACCCCATATCATTAAGGATAGGGTGTACTATTTTGAAATTATATATAAACATAATGGTATATTTTAAAGGACTTATTTTAAATTACAGTTTTTTATTAATTATTTTTAAGTGTTTAAGTTGTGAAGCAGATTTTTCTGATTCGAATGATAGTAAAATCATAAGGTTAGTTAAATATTTAGTGAGATATAAGACGATTATTACGGGATTTGACCAATCAGAATTAGGCATTTCTTGTAACCTGGGAAAACATATAGCGTCCAACTTATTTCTGCAAGTGATACAGATCACATGCAAATAGTAAGTATTTATTTGTGAAATTTTACTAGCATAGATCAAGTTTAGTTTGATTGGTTAAAAAGGAGATCATTATTTATATGGATCTATTATTAATTTTATAATATTTGTATTAAGTAAATCGATTTTTTTTTTTTTTTTTTTTTTTAACCTTAAGCAGTTACGCTAGTACTTTATTAAGATTCTTGAAACTATATACATTTATAATTACATAGAATTTCCCAATACTCAAATTTAGCATCATTTAGTTACTTTATTGGTACCTAAGTGCAACTTGTTGCATTATCTTAGTTAAAGATAGACTGCTTGTTTAACTACTTAAAACCATACTAGAAAAGTCTTCTTCTTTCTGTAACAAGCATATTAATTGTTTTTCAAGCTTCTTTTTTCATTCAGTTTATTTTTTTTATTTTTTTTTTTTTTGCTGTCTTATTTTTCTGTTTTTTTTTTTTAATCTTTTTTTAATTTAAGTATTTTTTTTTATTTTGCTTATTATATTAAATTTCTTTTCACATTTTTGTATTTTTTTATATTAAATTTTTTTATACTTAGTCATAGAATGTATTTCACACTGTTTTTGTTACTATATTTATACATTTTTGTGTTGTTTGTTTGTTTATAATCTGACTGATTCTTTTCTTAACTTTGTTTATTGTTAGTCTTTTTATTAAAGCTGTTTTATTAGTAATTTTTTCTGTTTTTGTTTTCTCAAATAGTGCCTTATATAACACAAGAGATAAAATTTTAGCTTTTTTATTTTTTTTAAGACTATTTCATACTGTTGCAGTTGTTATCTTTTGGATCTTTTTTCACAAGCTTTTTTGTTTAATACAATTTGTTAAATGTGTTTGAGTTTTCTTTTTACCTTTTGATATACTTGGTAGTCAGTTATTGTATATATTTCTGGTCTTCTTCTATTTAATTTTTCTAGTATTGGTAAGTTATCTATTATGCATTTAATTATTATTGTTTTTTTTATACTAAGTTTTTTTATTATGCAATATACATTTTTTATTCTGTTCATCTTTTTTTAAAAGCTTGATCAATTATATTAAGTGTTCTTAGTTTCTGGTTTTAGTACTTGAATTGAATTTGTTTCTCTTCAACTAGTTTCAATTCTGATATTTGTAACTATTTTACAAAGAAGTCTTGTTAATATATCAACTTTTTTATTTTTTTATTTTAAGTAGTATTTTATTTTGTCACATTTGATCTTCTTTATAAATATTATTTTTCTATATATTGTTTTTTTTTTTATAAATAAATTTGCTTTGTCATTCCATTTATTGTTATTGTAACTTTTGATCTTAACTAGTTCTATTTTATTATTCTTACTTTTAAATAAACCTACACTATTCATTATTTATATCATATTTTTTTTTTCAAGATTTTGTTATTTTTTGTCTCTTGAATTGCTCTATTAATATGTCTTAATGCTGCAAAACTATTTGTATATATTTCTATACACTTTCTTTCTGGTATATTTAAAATTGCTAACCATATTGCTTGTAAAGGGTTTTGTTATTTGAAGTACTTTGTATATAATTTTGCCAATAAAAATACTTAAATTTTATTAAAAAAATCTTGTCAGATTTAAATAATTTTTAAAAATACATAAATTTAAGAATAAAAGTACATTA
>CAJVQA010001935.1:0-23582 GCA_910591915.1 Cetraspora pellucida
ATAAATTTGTACTATATCAAAATTAAGCTAATAAAAACCAACTGGCATTGTCGCCAAAGTTCAAAAAAAAAAAAAAATAAAATAATTTGTTTGGAATATAATAACTTAGTAAAATGGCAGGTTGTCAATCTCCAAGTAACAAGTTTAGTATTTAAATCTTATGAATAATAAAATTTGAATAACTATACTTGTATTATAGTAACTGTGTCTTATTAATTAGTTGAACAAAAGAAAAGATCTGTAATCTTAGGAACACTATTTTAAATAGGAGTTCAGACATCTATGCAAAGTATAACATTACACATATATAGAGAAATATTAAATAATCAGTATTATATAAGACTTTAGTACAAACTCACAATAAGACCACTAGGTGCATAATACTAAAAAATTGAAACACAAAAATTTACTTAAAAATTTAAAGTAAAAAGATAATATAAACTTTCAAAAATATTACTGAACTAATAAAAGATTCAGAAAAGAATAACTAGAATAAAACAAATGACAAAATATATAAGAGAAGTACATGCACCAACCAGGCTATCAAAATCATTGAAAAAAAAGATTTTTGAATACCATATCAGACCATCTGGATTGGTAGTTTGGAAAGTTTTGTTGATTTGAATTATGAGGATAGAAAGCAGATAAGAGAGGTATTGGAGTTCTAGTAAACTTTATAAGAGTATAGCAGTTTAATAGTTAGTCCTGGCTGCAAGTGATAGTCTAGATCAGAATAGTACTAGGTTAGCTATAAGTATAGAATATAGAAGGCTCCAATAGGCTTAGTATAAAGTTAAATATAACTTAGTAACTATGATATATTTGCAGATTAATATTGCAGTTAATAGAATAGTAGTAGATATGGAAATCTGAGTATTTATATAAAGAACTTACAAATAGGTTTTAGGTATAACAATTAGTATAGAACTTTTAGGCAGACTACTTAAAATAAACAATAACTAAAGTTGTACAAGTAACTAATTGTACACTTTTTTCATGATTGTCTCTGTAGCTGTTATATACAATAGTTATATGCTAACATATTATCAATAAACTTCTAAGTTGCAATTACTTGGCTTAACATTAAAAAATAATAATAATAATAATTTGTTCTATAATATTGCCTTAACTAAAAGATATTAAATATAAATACTGTCTTGTTGTTTTAAAAACTTATATATACAATTCTTATATAGCTAAAACCTTTTGTATACTGTTATTATATATAGTGTTTACACTTCACAAATAGGTTTTTTTCTAGAAATTTTCTTGTCTAAACTTATACATGCATTTGAATTTGTTCTACAAGGCTTTGTATTTGATTATTTAATCTTTTAAAGTTACAAAAACAATTTTAGTTTTGTTTTTAGCTAATCTTAAACTGTTAATCTTGTTTGTAAAGGTCTAAAAGCTTAACTACTAAGCTACAGAACCCAGATCCTAATAAAATTTTTATTAAAGATAAAAAAAACATTGTTATTCAATTATATTGTTTTAAAGCTTTATAAAATTATTTATAATTTTCTTTAACATTATTTATAAAATTTTAAAGATATTAGATTAATTTTTATCTTATCAAATTTATAGTTAAAATTAATAAAAATATAAAAAAATAAAATATAAGAACAAATAATTAATAAATTATATAATAAGTTTAATCCAAAATCAAAAAGCAAAATAATAATTAGAAAAAATATTATTTTTAAACTTGAAATCTTAAAAAAACTTAAAAATACTACTATTAAATTAATTTTGTTTTTCTTAACAAAAACAGAAAATTTGACAAAACTCTAACTAGTTTGGAACTTTGAAACTTTCTAAGATATTAACCATTATTTGAAACTAATTAAAACCATAAAACTTGTTCTAAAACTTACTGTATGAAATAAGATTTTGGACAAAATTTCAGTTATAATCATTTTGGACCAATAGTTAGAACTATTTAGACGGCAACTATAGTTGTATACCTATATGACACATAGTTGGTAGCTAAAATTTTCTCTCTCGTGATTTTTATCCAATTAGATCGTAAAATCAAGTATAATGAAATCTTTAGGGTTATGATTAAGTCACGTTATGGGGGAACGGGTGTTATAGGACATCGGTTTAAAAAAAACTTGTATGCAATAATCACATGCGAGATTCTCATGTAACATCAGGGATAGATTCATAGAGGATCATTTACAACTATTTTCACAAGGATATTCGGGACAACTTATTTAACAGAATATCAGTGAATGTTATATCCTGATTTAACAGAATATCGGTGAATGTTATATCCTGGAACAACTGGTTCAACAACATATCGGTAAATGTTTTCATTCATTTTCAGGATTAAATGAAAACGATCACTTGCAAATCTTTAACTATTTTAATAAATAATGTAACAATCTTTTTTTTTATTCAGTTCGCAAATCTGTTCATAAAGAATCACATCACAGTAAATCAAATTCATACAGTTTACATTGAATCGAGACTATCCTGATTTTTCGACCTGCATTATTATTTATTTGAAGTAGTGATTATTAATGTTAATATGTTTAATGAATGTTTATTAATGTTAATATGTTTAATGAATGTTTATTAATGTTTAATATGTTTAATGAATGTTTATTAATGAATGTTTAATGAATGTTTAATGAATGTCTAATGCAAGAACTTAGATAAGCAACATCACACTGAAATCTTATGACGAAAGTTTTTTTATTAAAATTAAATTCCAAAAGTAAATTTAACTTTTGCAGATATAGATGACACCATTTGATGAAATGTAAATTATTAATAATTATAGAACAGTGTCACCTATACGTGTTGCAAGAGATTCCAAATACGTATATATTTCTCATGTGAATTTATCTTTTCAATTAACGGTAAATTATTAATTAAGTTTAATAAATTTAATAACAATTTTTATTATGTATTATTATTATTATTATTATGTGTAGGACTAATTTCATTAAATAAATTCATTTTTGGAGAGACGATTTTTTACATATATATTCTAAGAAAAGCAATTAATTCAAGATCACCACCAGTACGTACGTACGTACCTATATGTAAAAGACATGCACAAAATTTCTATATAAATGTATATATATATATA
This sequence comes from Cetraspora pellucida, assembly GCA_910591915.1. Lineage (NCBI taxonomy): Eukaryota > Fungi > Glomeromycota > Glomeromycetes > Diversisporales > Gigasporaceae > Cetraspora > Cetraspora pellucida. Next base: position 3,104 of record CAJVQA010001935.1, read on the forward strand.
TATAAATTTGATTTTCATTTTTACAAGAAATGAGGTACATTTTATTAGAAACTCATTCGTTGTGAAAAATCTATAATGATGATAAAGAAAACAAAAACAAGATATTTACTTTAGGAAAAAAAAAAACAAAGATTAAGGGAAAGGATTTTTTTTTTTTTTAAACAAAAAATAAGAACTAAGGTTTTGATATTGTTTGACTAAGATACGTATCAACATCTTCATACTTATTTCTATTATAATGAATAAAAACACCTTCATCATAATATTTTTTAACAATTTCATCTAATTTTTCAGTTGTAGAAATAGATTGACTCCAATAAAGACAAATTTGTTTTCCTAATTGTTTTCTACTTTCTAAAAATCTACCAATTAATTCACCGGAAAATTTCCAACCTCTAGCAATTTTTAATAAATCCAAACGAGCAGGTTGAATACGAGTAATTTCTTTTAAAAGATCATCAAAGTCCATTTGATCTTGCATGAAATAATATTCAGTAGAAGGATGAAGATAAAGGAAGGAAAGATTTGGACAAGAATGTAATAATTGAGAAAGTTCTTTAACATTTTGATCCATTATTGGGCCCTCAAATTTAACAAGATTTCGACAAGATTGAGAGATAGAAGAAAGGAGTAATTTAGAATTTTCAGGATCAGAAATTCTACTACTACGAATAGTTAATTCTTGTAATTTAGGGGAATTTTGAATGAATTTTGAAAAGATTTCTAAATTAGCGTTTGTAAATAAACTTGAAATAAATAATTTTTTAAGTTTTAACATTGAAATAGTTAATAAAGGTTCCCAAATTTCATTCATAACTTCACGTTTACCGAAACCTTGTAAACTTAATTCTTCCAAATTACTCAAATTAGCGAGATGAGCTAAAGGAAAATACATATATTTTATTTTTAATAGAGAGATAGATCTTGAATTACTTAAAGCGGATAAAACAGCTTCACGACTTGAGGTAGAAATAGGACTTGTATAAGAATGACCGATAGTAATTTCTTTTAAATTTTTTTGAACTTTAATTAAAGTAGCCAAATGTTCAGTATCTTGATAAGGATCAATTATTAAACGAAGGATTCCTTTACTAATACGAGAGATTTGGGAGAAGAAAGTAGGGATGACCTTTAATGCGCCATGACAGATCAATTCTCTTAAATCAACAAGTTTAGATTTTGTTTCAGGGATAGAATTCATAATTTCGAGAAGGATTTCAAGGAGATCGTTACCATATTTTGCTTCTATACTAAGAATCGAAGGAGATTTTAAAAGAAAATATTTAATTAATTCTTTTGCAACGATGGTGATTTGAGGACAAATGACACCATGAAATTCTTTAGGAGAACTTGAATCATAAATCCAAGATTTAATAGCTAATTTCAAAGCATCTAAATTTAAATAACGAATAAAAGTAGAATAATTAAAGATAGAATTTGACATAGGAGAAGGTAAAGCAATTTTATTTTGAATAAGAATAGATTTTGAAAGAGGAGGTAAAGTAGCAATATATTTTGAAATTAATAAACGACGTCTCCTTATAGGATCTATAGCATCAATGATAGAATCATGCCATGGATTTCTCCATAAGATTGGTAGAGCATTTTTACACCAAGTTCGATTTACTAAAGCGCATGAAAAGAGGGATATGGGAGAATCTTGAAGAAACTCCAAAATTATGACGAGACAATCGATGTCAATTTTTGAGGCCATATAAATTAATAATTAATATATAATAAATTAATATATGTATACATATATATATATTTGGTTGGTTTTTTTTTTGGTTTTTTTTTAGGGAGCAAAGCGAACGGCTTTTTTTCGAATTGCTCTGCCTGGTCAACGTTAAAGTATATTAATATTTGATGGGCAAATAATGGATGACAAATAATGATTGGGGATTCAGAAATTTGTGTATTATTAAGTACGTGTGTCGTAGTACAAAAAATGTGTTACATTTTTTGCAATATCAAAGTGTGTGTTACATTTTCAAAGAATACGGAAAAAAGATACCAATTCTCATGAAACTAACAGATGTAAGTATTTACCCAAAAAATTTTAATTATAAATTATTATACTATTGAACATATGTACAATATATCACGTGTGTATTTAATAAATTGAGATCCACTAATCCGCTATGCATATCTATAATGGTAACTAACAGGTTAGTTATCATGATTTTTTTTAATCGGTGTTTATAAATAATTTACCATTACAGTACATATGTACAAGTATTAGTATTGGGTAAAAAAAAAAAGAAAAAAAAAAGTGTTAAAATGAATAATTGAGAAAAATGGCGTATTATGATCAAAAATTTTATCTTGAAACCGATATATTATATTGTTCTGTTAAGCGATTCTTTTATTTTCGAATATTCACTTTTGATCATCTTTGGCATTACACAAGACCAATAAAGATTAGTGGTTTTTTAAGGAACCGAGTAAGAAAAAACGATCTAATCTTTATTTGGTTAGAGAAGTACCGATTTCTGCAGATAAATGATTGTTGAGAATGATAACGTAAGTAGGAAATAACACATTTGTTATATTGTTTAAGTATTAGGAATGCAACAAGCATTTAGCAGAACAAAAAATCAAGCTACAATTAGCATCCTTGTTGAATACAACAATACATTGATTTTAAAAACTGGTTCATCGTTACGAAGATTTTATAAACGTGTAATCTTAATAAACAAACAAATAAATAACGATAAAGTTTAATATATATAAAAATAGTTTCACTATGTGAATATTTGATAATATATACGCTTATTATCGAATTTCATCTTGTGATCTTGTTATTATTATTATAAACGATAAAGCAACTTTGCCAGAAGTTTAAACCAAATTGATAGTCGCATCAAAATTTCTGTTTAAATATATCGATATGTCGATATTAAACATTTAAAAATCCTGTTTATTCAAAAGATTACTGAACTCTATATATATATGTAAATTTATTACTGTACGTATAAATGAATTGTTAGGATATTAGTCTGGACATAATTTGGACAGCCATTATATCTAACATGAATACGTATTAAAGTGACCCGGCAACCCGGCTTTTTATTTAAAAAAAGATTTTTCCAAAGAATAATCAATGTATATAAAAAAATTTTTTTTTATTACATGTCAATCACCTACAAAAATAACGCCTGATTTTCTTTATATATAGTATCACAAAGAAAATCGTGCATTTGTTTTACTGGTGGCTGTACATACATATGTGTATTTAGAATCTTATTTTTTCTTGACTCTTCCTCCAAATAAAGTTTAGACCTTCTTTTTTTTTAAAAAAAAGCTACACTGTTTTAATTTCATATTTTCAAACACTATGGATATATATATATATTTAGGTATAAGTACATATTATAAATATTACACAATAGCCATATGGTCTAAATGATCGACCCATATGTTATTTCTGGTTACCTAATAATCAACCAATCAAAAAGGTGCTTGAATCGGAATCCCATAATTTTTGTGTTTATGGATTTTAGGTGATATATAAACTTACAGGTGAGAGTAATAGTGTCGTCTCTTCGGAGCGACACTTATTAAAATTGGAACGATACAGAGAAGATTAGCATGGCCCCTGCACAAGGATGACACGTTCAATCTTGAGTGGATGCGCCTTCGGGTGCAAAATTTTTTTTGGAATTTTCTTTTTCTCTTTTATCTAGTAATAATTTTTTTAATAAACAACTAAACTTGAATTTTGCGAAAATTTTTTTAATCAAGACGTTTAACATAACAATAGTGTCAATTTAGTTATTGTTAACTATATAGGAGACTATGCGATAACCAATCAAAACATAAGTTTTATTAATCGTCGCGGCTGAAGCAACGGCTGAAGCTGAAACTAAAATTCAGGAGTCTATATTGAAAACATATAAGCTTACAAAAATCCACTTATACTCTTTTATTATGAACTCTTATCTTAAATCCTAACCTAACTAAAAAGACTGAAAGGATCCACCCCTTAAAAATTTAATATTAAAATAAGTTCAATTTCTAGCTTCAGCCGCGATATCAAGGTTGGTAATATCAGGTAAAACACATAATGATTTTCAATCAATTCATAAATTTCCGGGCATGAATATCTTGCATGACATTGTGAACATATGATACAGATAATGCTTTGCAGGACAAATTTTTTTTATAAAGGGTTCTTCAAAACTTATAACTTTGAGATTGAGATTGTTTCAGATAATTTCACATATGATAAACGTACATCAATAAAACACTGGTATTTGAAGAATAATTACTTATCTACTTTATGCACAATTTAGTTCTATTCAACTCGCATTATTGTTGTTACAGTATTAATCGATCATAAACCTTCTTTACTGATCGAATGAATATTACATATAATAACTTATCAACGAACGGTTGAACCAATCCAATCACTGAAGCTGTTAATGATGTGTTCCATATCATAAACATATAACCCATTCCGGATCACTCACTGCGATAACCTAGGTTTTCAAAAAAAGATTCTGAAAATAATAACGATTTGAAATTGACTCAATTAGTTATAATTAATAATAATACTTTATAGAATTTCCTGATTTATTAACATGAATTCGTGTAACTTTATTTAAATGCAAAAACTACAATTTTTATTTGCATAAAAAAGTTTTTTTTTTGTCTATTTATAGATTATATAGATTATCGATTGCCATTGTTTTGGAAGGTTGTATATTTTTGTTAACTATATATATTATATATCGGCTAATACAAAGTAACACTGCGCCCCGCAATATTTATCGTTACTAAATAAAGTTTTCACCTGGTAAACCATAATTTTAGAAATTTAACATTTGGGAAACAATGAAGATGGAACGTTTATAATCATCTGGTCATTGACCCCCACATAAATAAAAAGTTAAAAAAAAAAAAAATTACTTGACAAACCAAAGTTCGATCGTCTGAATGATTTAACAAATTTGTATACAGTATCAGTATAAAACAGGGATTATTGTTATCATTTTGGAATTCCTGTTCAAATTTGCCAATACAAGTAGTGCCATTTAACTGCTTATAGTATCCCACGATTAAGACCCTTTCATAACAATACACAATATCACAAAGTATATGCCATTCTGGTTATACTAACATCTGGATGTAATTACGTCATATTAAAATCCTTATATACCATTTTTTAAAAAATTTTATGTCGATATAACTTACCAGTCACTGTAACAACATTATGAATGTCTCATATAACCAAAGTGATGTGTACTAGTAAATTTTAAAATGAAGGTTTTTAATAAGCGATGCTAAATAACTGTGTATATTGTTTCCCAATCCTAGCGTTAGTTAATATTTACTACGTATATATAACGACAGAGAATACAAATATATCATTTTTGACACATTTCAGTCCATCTATCATTATGGTTATTTTACTATTCAATCCCCTGCCGATTTCATTTCTTATTATACTAATTGTCTATTTTTATATATTACAATAAAATTTGGTTTTATCTTGTAAAATATCTTTCTTTTAGTTGGTTCTGTGAACCAGACAATAGTTTATGTTTTAAATATACCATATCAATCACTAATTGATGTAATGGTGTAGGTATACCGTAAATCTTACCCAATTTAACAATATATCCATTTAAATAATCAATGTCCATTATATAACGATTCTTTGCATCTTTTAACATATCTGATTTTCGGGTTGCTGTTTCTTGACAAATTTGCTGTATCGCATCAACTAATCTTCCAGGACCAAATCTATTCGATGGTCTCATACCTAAATATTTTCGATGTTCTCGCATCACTTGTGCTGATTCATTGCATAAGGCTTGTAAAACTCGATCTGCTCCCGGATTGAATAAAAGTCCTCGGTTACGCATATTAAAAATTGTCGTAAGTGGATTAATACACGCATTAATTACTAAATTTTCTAAAAGTCGATTTTGTAAACTTAGCACATTAATGCATCTCACTTGTAATTCTTTAATTTTGGTTAAAGCTCTTATTGTTGCACTTAACGGATTTCCTTCTCTTTTATTTTTTGTTCTTATTCCTCTTTTTTCATCTTCTAACCTTGTTGTTGACAATTCGTTTTCTGCTGATAATGTTGTTATTCTAGAATTTTTAATGTTTCTTTCATCAAGTCTAGGTATAACTCCAATGTCAATTCCTCCAACTCCGCTATGAAAGATGTCAAATGAACTTTCTGAATTCTTCATACCGTAACATAAATGCGTAGATACTCCAAGTAAAATATTTGGTCTTAATGTCTCATTTTTTGAGAAAAAATTTTCCATCAATTCCTCATAAATTCCCATACAATGTGATATTATAATTACTGTACTAGTTGGTGGAAGTCGATGAAAAATTCTTTGAAATGATTTTGTAATTTCATGTGCTTTTGTTGTAACTATTAATCGTTGAATTTGTGAATTTGATAAACATGATTCATAATGAAAATATTGATCTACTAATTCATCTTTATCATATCCACGTAAAATTTCTGTACCATAACCGTAACTTTGTTCGATATCACTTTCATTATCTTTCATTATTGTTATTTTTCGTTTACGATTTTCAAAATGTGTTAATGCTGTAGGTGTACGAAATAATAAGGTAACTTGATGATTTTGTTTTCGAAGGTAATGTGCTATCATGTTACCAAGATGACCAGAACCAAGAATATGAAATCTCATTTTTTTTTTTTTCCATGGGACGCCAAATAGGCGTACTTTATTACCGATATGACTAATTATACATCGTGTAACGTTACAAATTTACTTATATATTTATATGTTTGAGTATTTTTCTGTTCTATCTATTGGTTTCATTCGTAAGATATAAAGGGTTTTATGTGGTTTATTTCTGATAACGAACAGAATTGCCGATTCCGAGTGATCGACCCAACTTCAGAGATAGTAAATGACCTGATATGACCAAAATGACCAAAATGATTAATCTTTTGATCATTTCGAAGCCTAAATGACTTAGGTCATTTAACATATGTTAAAATGAATATTCCAATACCTCTTGCCAATTCGACCAATAAAATTATTCTCTATGCAAATGACCTGAATGACTTTAATGACCCAAATGACCTGGTCATTATTTGATGACTTGGGGGTCATTTGAATTTTGATCAAATGACCAGGTCATTTACCATCCCTGCCCCACTTGTCTTGGGTATAATTTACCCAGATCTCATAAATACCGAAGGTATGGTCCATTTTATTGTGGGTTTCAGTGTATCATCCTACTGTGTTGTCAATTTGTAACACTTCCTCTAACGAATTTGGGGTTCATATATTCCTTGAAATGGATAACTTGGAATATAATATACTCCAGATTCGTCTGATGTATAGTCTTCTGTACAAAATGGACAATCTTCGTTCTTCGTATCCGATACATGAACCAGTCTATATCCCAAAGGTAGGGCCTTGTGTGTTAGGCTTCAGACGATGTCTTTTTTCATATTTTCTCAGTGTTTAAAATTCAGAACGAAACCTACATGCACAATGACAGTTGTGTTATGGCTTTGATTGCACAAACCATTAGTTGCACACATGTGCATATAAATTTTATTTTATATGCTCATCTTTATTATCTTTATTATCTTTAAATGATACCAATGTTATAAAATTACTATATCAACTAAATTATATATTTTGGTTAATTTTTGGAAATATTTCTCAAAATTTAAGCTTAATCTTGCTCGTATTTTATGGATCCAATCTCATTTTATATTTAATTTTTTTGTGCAATAAAATTTATAATTCCTCCTGCACATTATTTTTCTTATTTAAATTTAATTGCACACTTGTGCATTTACATTTAGAACTTGCACAAAAAAAAACTACTTGCACATGTGCATCTTGTGCAAGGAAATTTTAAACATTGATCCTAGGTCGCTTCCAGAGGGCGATGATTTTCTCTTGACTTGTAAGAAAAGAAGTTGGTTTTAAAATTTTTTCTATAGCTTTTGTTTACTGAATATTCCTCACCTTTCAATTGCGCAATGCTTATGTCAGCGGAAGTCCATGGCCAAGAGTTTAAATCTAAATCTAAATGTGTAAGGCCTTAACATAGACTTCAACGCTTCTTTAACGCTAATGTTATGTTTATTTTTTTAAATAAAACTTTTATGATAATACATAAAACAAATAAACTATTTCAATTAATTATTTCAATAGTATAAATAATACTTTAGAATTATAAGAATTATATGTATGTATATAGTATATATATTTGTTTCTTTTTGAACTCTTATAACGTTAAATCAATATTCATCTATAAATAGTAGAGAAAAATATTCGCGGTTTTTTTTTGGATAGATATAATTTAACCAGTCAAATACCGGACTTAACGTAATACAATCAGCCACATTGAGGAATGGTACACGTGAACGCGTATCTATGTACTTATAAAAAGGTTTACAGAAGCAACAATCTCGTTTACTCAAAAAAATTTCATACCCCTTATAATAATGACTTATGTTACAAGACTTTTAACTCGAAAGCAAACGCAAGGAAACGACAAACGAAAGTATGTTGTATATTATAAATAAAAGGAAAAAAAACTTTCTATGCTAAAAGTTTAACTATCATATATAAAGGTTATATTGTTTATATCTAACTACTGGATATCTTTATGTATATATATACCTTTATATATTAGTGATGATATAAAATCAAATAGGATTAAAAGATCTTCAAAAGCTACTTCTAAAAGGGAACATACACCCGCTCAATATAAAAATAATACTTCGAGTAAAAGCCGTTCTTTACGAACCGATATTAATGATTCATTAAGTTACAATAATAAACGAGAAGATATCGGTTTTAGAAAAGTTATGGTAGCTGACATTTTAGCCATTAGAAGTAATGAGGATGAAGAATACGCATTATTAGCTTATAAAGGTTTACTTAAATATTCAATTATTATTATAATTATTGGTTGTTTTTTTTTAAAAAAAAAACAAACTTTTTTTTTTGAACTAAAGAATATTATTTTCAACTATTTATTTAAGATACTAATTTGATACCAGATTGGCAACCTGTACGAAACCTTCGAAATGCCACTGCTCTTATTGAAAAATTTTGGCAAAATCAAGCTTCTCGAGCCTGTCAATTAGTTAATACAACGGATTCATCTTCAAATATCGTAAGCATTATTTATTAGTAATATCTCACTTTTTTCTTTTTTTATATATAAATATTTTGTTAGTGTTGATTTTCTTTATCATATATCCTTGATAAATTAATCATTATTTGGTACTAATTCGATCATATCATTACTCTTATCGTTATTTATTTTATTTCTAGGTTAATGCTGTTGATGATAATTTAAAAGTAGTTCAACCTAATAACGATGGTTAAAAACTAATGACTACCTATAACTTTGGATATAAAGAAATTTTAATGTTGAAATTCTTAAACACTATAAAGGTTTTAACTCTAGCATTGTTGATGATAAAAGTGCATAAATAGGACTATAGATAATCCAAAAAAAAAAAAAAGAGTATTAGATAATTAGTTTGGTATTCGCTTTATTTTCGCTTTAGTTTTAGTTTTAGTTTTAGTTATAAAAAAAAAAAAAAAAAAAACGTTAGTAATAATCTACATGTTAATTGCTAGATGCATTTAAAAGCTCATAATGATACATTAAGTATCGAAAAGTACAAGATATTAAAAAAGAATTAAAAGATTCATTATTTGAAACGATTGAAGTTTATAATATCGTCATTAGAAAATGTGTAATTTGTTGACTGATTTTTTAAAAGATGTCATCGATAATATGCTATATGTTAAATCAATTCTAACAAATAACATTTTTTATAATATATACATTATTTGAAAGTATAACTACGTAGAACTTAACTGTTTTATTGTAAAATATTAAAAATATAAAACAAAGTCAATTTCTTTTTAATACGTTAGTATATGAGACGCAAGCACTGTTGAATCGACCCTATTAAAACTAAGGATGGTATCATTTGGCTAAAATCTAAATGACCCAAATTATCAAATAATGGTCAGGCCATTTAGGTCATTTGAATATAAAACAGGATTTCGTATGATCTACCACGAGGAAATATAACATTGCGTAAGTATGCACGTGTGTGCGCATGTATGTAGATAAATAGAGTGTAATTACAAATGTTATATTTGTATACATATAAGTATAGCGAAATGTATATAGTCTTTGAAAGTAGTATGCTAGATTGATCATTAACATGATTGCGTTTTACTGATTTTTTGAGTATAGTTAGTGAAAAAGTTTGTAGATGTGGTAGTTTGTTATATTTTATATGTTCAATTGTATATATTATTTAAATATATAAAAGAATATGATTCTTGATTATTAATAAAAATGATTTTTATAATGTAAATGTCAAATACATATGTTAAAAGTAAAAAATTACAGGATAATAAAAATATTTAGAGAAAGTTTTATAAGCCATTCTTGTGTATTATTTGTAGTCTTTTATATTCATTTAAGGCAGTTTTGAGATGTTTTATTTAATTTTTGTCAAAGCTTAGAATGTAAAGATTTTTTTACAAGATTATTCTGCTTAACATTATATATGTTTATTCTTTAGTAAACATATTTTATCAATACTCATTGTAATATTTAGTAAGGTTAGTCTTGTATTTTATAAATAATAAGTACAAAGGTGTTTTAAAGTAAAAATTATTGTTAGAAAACTATTATATTGGTTATTTCAAAATAAGCAATTACTTTTTAAATTATAATTTTATTTACAATAGTAAATGTTAAAAAAGTTACTTTTATATTATTAGTATTGATAATTTTGATAATAATTCTAATTAACCTGTTATAGATATTTTTATTAAATAATTTGTTATTTAGAAATATTATTTATATATTTTTTTATAAATACATGAATTTAAATAGAGTTTGTTAATACTTAAATTAATGAATCAAATAGAATTTATCTAAAGTTTTAAAGTTGAATATATCTTTTTATAGAGATAATGACCTCTCAGGTTAATAGTATAGTGGTTATGCTCCAAGGTCATCAATTGCAAGGTTGTTAGTTCTAGTAATAGTAATTGTAGAGATGTATTTCTAAAATAAAAAATTGTAATATTATGAAACCAAGGACCCAGTATGTTAATAAACAGACTTATTTCTAGAAATAGCAAGTAACTTGTGATTGAGAAGTTACATAGTGAAAAACATGAATTAAAGCCTAATTTGAAACAACTGAAGTCATAAAATGTAATATAAGACTAAAAGTCTAATACTTATAGATACTATATAAACTTACAGTGATAGTTAGTTTTTGACAGAACCTGATAAAACATTCTAATCCTAGTAGAAGTTAGTGCAATAAGTTGTTTCTAAAAATTTTAAAAATATGAACTAAAAGAGATTAAGGTCCAGTAATCTTAAAAAATATTATGAACAATATTTAAAAAAATATACAAAGATATAAAAGAACTTAACAAAATATCAAAAAAGAAAAAAATATATATATAAAGATAATAAAATTATTACAAGTTTTATTAAATAATAAAGAGTAACAAAGCAAAATATTGATTTTATTAATAATTTAAAAAACACTAACTATATAAAGTTTATTGAAATCAATTTTAAAAATAATATTTAATTAAATTATAAGTTTGTTTTTGTTAGATAAATATTTTATTTAGATTTTTTATAAAAAATTATATAAATTAGCATCATTAAATTATTATTTAAATATAATCAAAAATAAAAAAATTTTTTTTATATATAAGTAATTAAAAGATATAGTATGATCAGACTAAAAATAGTTAAATTAGTTATTTATATATATAATAAATATGTTTTTTAATATAAAATTATTATTATAAATTTTAGTAAAGATATTACTAACAAATGTTAGTAATTTATTAAATTAATAAAAGTTTTTAATTAAAATAGCTTAAATTTTTTAGATTAAATACAACAATAGAATTTAGAAAATTAATAATTTGTAAGGTTTATCATAGTATTTAATTTTTAAATAGTTTTGTTTATTAATATTTTAAGTAGTAACTATAATAATAACAATTTATAAATTTTTTTAATTAAAAAAAATGAATTATAAAAGTTTTGTTAATTATAACAAAACTTATTAAAAAAACATTAAAAATATTTTTTATTTTATTTATATATTACAGAATATGTTATAAATTTTATATTATTTAATATTAAGTTTTAAAAAAAATTTAGTATTAAGATAAGAATAATGTTTTTTTAATAAAACTAATTAACTAAAATTAAATAAAATAGATACTAATTAATAAATTAAATAAAATAAATTTAGTAATATTATATAATTATAATAAAATATTTTTATATTTTAAATAGTTTTCTGTAATTATTTAATTATATTTTATATAAAAAATATAAATTAGAATTATTCTTTACAATTAGTATAGTAATCTAATAACTTATTATTTAATCTTATTAAATTTTTTTTAAAAAAAAATATTAAAAAAAAGTGTTCATTATCTTTTATTTTATATTATATATATTATTTAAAAAAAAATTTTATATAAAGAATCAAATTAATAACAATTAAATTTAATATACAAACTAAATTATTGTATCTTTTGCAACTATAAAAACTAAGTATATAATAAGTGTTTTTATAAAAAAATTTTTAATTTTTTAAATACTAATATATTATATTCTTTTAAAAACTCTTTTTTAAATAATATATTCTTATTTATCTTATCAAACTCTTATATATAAACTATTTTTATTAATATTTTATTACCTATATACCAACTATCTAATTTAAATACTACTAATAATAATTATGAATTATTATCAGATAACTTTAATAATATTATTAATTTAGTAACAACAAACATTATTAAAAAAGAACTCATATTCAAATTTCTAATTTAGTTAAAATATAGAATTCTATAATATGTTTTAAAATTTTTTTCTCTTTTATAACTTACAACTTTTATTATTACTATAATTAATAGAATTTATTCTAAAATTTATTCAAGAAGAATATTTAATATATTATTTAGAATAATATATTAAAATTTCTATTAAAATAATTAACAAATATAAAGAAACACATATTTATCTCTTATAAGAAACCAATTATTTTCTAATTTTTTCTATATTTTTTTTAAAAAAAATTTAAAATTATAAATATCTTACTTAAAATAAATTATTTTTTAACAATAGTTATAATATTCTTTTTATTAGACTATTATGATTCTTTTATAATTAACTTATTTTTTATAATAAAATCATTTGCTTTTATAATATATATAAACAATACAATTTTATCTTTAACAAATTCTATAATTTTTTACTTAAATAATATAAATAATAGTTTAAATTTTATTTTTAATTCTAATATTATTAATTTTAAATATATTTTTTTTTATAAAATTAATTTTATAAATATCAATAGTTTAATCTAATTTTTTAAAAAACTTTTCTTAATAGCTTACTAAATAACAACTATTTTAATTTACTAAGTTTATTAAAAATATTCTTATCAACTAAAGAATAACAAATTTTTTAATATTCAAACTAAAAACTATATAAGTTTTTTAGAATTTTTATCTAAATATATACTAAGTAGATATTAGTATTTTTATTTACAAAATAATTTTATTTTATCTTATTTTTTTTATATATTTAAACTAGTCTTTTGGAAACTAGGGCTTTTTTATTCAGTATTATAGGACATGATAACTCATGGTCTGATTACTTCAGAGGAGCTACCTTACATTAGAGAGTACATTTAGCTACACGTACACTTTTGGTGTCTAATTTAAGTAGTCCACCTATATATAGATTCTATACTAGCTGCCATACCTGCAACCCAACTACAGGTGTTGCCTATTTAAACCTTCTGTACTGCAATTCTTACTGTTATCACTAGAACATCTCTATTACACAATATTAGTCAAGAAGTTCTAGATGCTTACCTATACCCTTAGAACCTCTGTCTTATTTTATGCAGATTATCCTAAAGACATCGTTACTAAAGCTTTCTGTATTTCAAATTATAGCTAAACCTAGTTTACAACCCTTGTGAAGTTCATATAACCCCAGTACCCTCCTTTTACAACCTTACTGTTACCTTATCTACCTTTGCAAGTCTTCCTATACTACCAATCCAGTTAGCCCTGCATGATGTGACTTCATGCTCGGATCAACTGGTGGCCAGGTTGGTAGACCTTCTACCTAGAGGTTCTTGCCCATATAAAAAATAATTTTAAATATATTATATATACATATAGTTACAATAGTTATAATATATATTAAAAATTAGAGTATAAGTTTCATAGCTTAATAATTAAGCTTCTATATTCTCACAGTCAAGGTCAATGGTTCAAGTTTGACTAAAGGTAAAATCAAAAGATTTTAGCCTCTATAATCTATAAGAAGCCTGTAATTGAACATGAAACTTTGTAGTTAAGTTCAAGTGCAGTATATAACAGAAAAAGAAATTCTTAAAAGAAAACTGATCTTGCAAAGTATGGGCACTACATGTGATAGTAGTATCACAAAAAGTTCTATTACACAAAGGGTTGCATATGTAAGTTCTCTAAAGATGAACCAATACCAACATCTTTGTATCCAACTTGTGAAGTACTTAATTAGAAGAGTTTATTAAGAAAAATATAAACTAAAATAATAAGAGAAATAGTGCATGCATAGAAGATTTGTGACAAAGAATTAGCCTTATTAAGATTAGAAGCACTTCTGATATTGTAAAATAACTAAAAATAGAAAGTAATCATTTACATAAAGAAGTTGTAGCCTATCTTGTACATCTAAAGATTTTAAATCAAAGTTCTGGTTACATTTATATAGAAGCTTATAGCAAAACAAATAGAACATATAAACATAAATTCTGTACTAATTATAGTTGAGATACTTAAATTGAAAATAAAAATCTACTTGAACATAGTATAAACACCTTAATCTAAATATAGATTTAGGTTAAAATATTCTTAAAAAGACAGAGAAATTGCTTATAGTTGGAAACTGAATAAAGTAAAACTTGCAATACTGTATGACAGTAGTAAAAATGCTAGTCAATGGCTAGAAGAGAATGTGTACTTATCTTCAAAATAGAGTTCTATTTATATTATAAAAGGGAGTACTTAAGGGGCAAGTTAGATACACAATCTATTAAAAATAATGTTAAGACCAAGAAGAGTTACAAATTAGCAGTAGCAGCAGGAACCTGATTTGAGATACATGTTACTAGTATTTGAATTAGAAAGTTAGCAGCAGTAGCAGGAACCTAACTTGTGATATATATTAAAAAATCATCCTTTGGACAAATCAAAAATGATAGCTCAAAAGAAGCAAATGATCTAGTGAACCAATTTGAAAGTTGTTAAAAATAGGTTATAAAATAAAAAAAATATGTAGTTTATTTAATATAATTGATAGTAAAACAAAAATTTAGGTTAGATGTAAGTAAAACATAATACAAAATGCTAATAGGTTTAGATTGCAGATAAATACAGTATGTCTAAGTTCTATATTTAAATAAATATATAGTGATAGATGATGTATAAATAGATTTATACTAGCTATAACAAATATACTAATAAAGCTAAAAGGCATAATCTTACCTTAATACTAAAAAAAAAAAATATATTAAAAAAATATCAATATTAAAGATCTCTAATAATTTTTATAAATAAATAATAAAATATAAGTAATATTATTATTATAATACAATGAAGGATATTTTTTAAAAAAAATTTTAGATACAATAATTAAGACAAAAAAATCTTAATTAGATAAATTACTTATATAATTAAAAAGATAAATAAGTATTAAAAAAATAAACATTAAATTAAGTTTTATAGAAGACAATATAAATAATATAAATAAAAAAAATTAGATATATTAATAAATAACATGAAACATATATAGACTTAGTACAAAATTAAACTTAAAAATTTATTAAAAACTTAAAAAATTAGTAAAAAATTCTTTAAATAAAGAGAATTATTAAGTTAAAAAAAAACAAAAAAAAACAAATAAAAGACAATATAAAAAAAAATATTAAATAATTAATAAAAAACAAAACAATTCTAATAAATCTTTTAGATAAATTAACAAAAACTAAAATAGATAAGCTAATTATAAATAAAATAAATAAAAAATTATAGTTATTAAACTAGCTAAAATATTTAAAAAAACAAAAAATATTATTAAAATCAGTTTAGATTATAATATTTTAACCAAAATATTTATAAAGAAAGATAAGAAAAAATATATAAATCTAAAAAATTTATTAAAAAAAATAGCATTAAGATCTCAAAAGAAAAAATAAATGGAGCAAGAATAAAACTGATAAGATATAATAACCATCTGGTATTTTGAAAAGATGCTGAAGAGAAAAAAAAGAAATTTAAAGCAGACAAGCAAAAACATGAAAACACAGAAGATAATAATATATATGTAATTAAAAATAAACCAGAAAACAACAAAAAAAATAGAAAAATAAAAAACATAAAAAGAAAAACAGCAGCAAAAGCTGACCAAACCAACTAAAAGAAAAAATAGTATTAGACCAAATTCAAAAGTTATTACTAAGAATTTTACTAAGATTGAATAAGCTTGAAACAAATCATATTGTCAAAATTTTAAATATAATTAATGAAAAGATGAATTACTAATCCCCTTAGAAACAATCTTCTTAACTACATCAACTTATATAATAATACCACTTCTTGCTTTTATAAATTATATTATCTGGCATTGTGAATCTAAAAATGATCTGCAAGAAATTCTAAATAATATATCTGAACTATATTAACTAAACAATATTCAAGTTAACCTATCCAAATCAGACCTTATTCACATTTCACCTAATAAAAAAATATTATTTAATAGCACTCCAAATATAATACCTTTAAACTTTAACAATAAACCTATTTTATCTTACAAACCTAATGAAATAATAAGATATCTAGGAATTTTTTTAGATGGCAAAGGTTCTACTAAACTTATACTTGAAAAAAATTTTAGCAAAACTTCTCAATTTATTTATATTATTTGATATAAAAACTTTATCTTATACAAATATCCTGACTATTTAATACTATTTTATTACTATTAATTGAATATCTATTTTAAATATGTTCTCTTCTACAAAACAAACTCTAACAATTACAAGTCTTCTAACAAAATGCACTAAACATATGCTACTAATACAAACAATAACATACTTACTAATCTACAACTACTCAATATCCTAATACTTAACAAACTTATATTACAAGTTAGTAGTAATAATATAGAAAGATGTTTTAATACTAACATATTCCTAAACTAAATCTTTATATACTAGATCAAGAATTAGCTTTTTAAAATATAAAAACCATCTCTAACTCAGAATACAATTCTAACCAACTATAGGAAATCTACTAACTATACTATAATATTTCAACTTTATCACTTATATAAAAATAATATCTCTATTATTAACACTTATCTAAATCAATTAACAATCTACAAACACACTAATCAACTAAACAATATTTATAATTTTATTGCAACTTCCAACAACTCAACAACTCTAATTCTTAAAAACAATAGAATTTTTTTCTTAAAACAATTATTTACAGCTGATAATTACAATCTTCTTTCTTGGAAAAATATATATCTTAGAACTCTTAAACCCTCATGAGGTCCTATTTCAAAATAGTTTAAAATACTTTCAAACCAAATATCTGATCAACCTATTTTGCACATATGGTCTAATCTTCAATTTCAACCTACTAACCTATTTCTAAATACATTAAACCTTATTACATCTTAATTTGTTATCTTAAAAAATATATAGTCATTTTATATTTCATCTTCAGATTGGCATATTGGCAAAATAACCAATACATCTAACTCTCAGGTCTCTTTCAAAAATATCAAATTACAAATTTAATAACTGACACAATCCATATTTTTCCTACATCAACAATGCTTCAAATAAATTATAAACAAACTATTAATCTTAAATGCAAAATATAAAAAAGAAAACAAAACTTTAAACTTAATATAAACAATCAAGAAATTAAAGCACTTTAAAACATTTATGCAGATCTATATAAACTAACTCCAAAATTTCTACTATCTTTTTCACTACTCTCTTCAGAAATCCTTCTAATACAAAACACAATATCTGACCCTATATATAAAAACTAATTCATAAACTTTTACAAAAAATTACTATTTCTTGAACCAACTAATATATATTTTTATACAGATGTTTTTATACTTAATTCACAAACACACAACACCTTCACTAACATAGTCTGGATTCTGAAAAATGATATACAAATTAAATTTAATACTTTTATAAACCTTACATCAAACTCAACACAAGCTAAACTAGCAGCACTTATACTCTTATTTCTTATCTTACCTTTCAACTACTTAATTCATATCTATTTAGACAGCTTATTTACTATACAAACTCTTACCAATTCAATATCTTATAACTACAATTCTCAAATCAAACAAAATAACTAGGATATTAGTAATAAAAATATCCTAATCCATTGGGTATTAGCAGAAATGAAGTTTCTGCTTGTACATATACAGTTAGGGTATTTTTGCTAAATACCCAGTGATCTTGATATAGTGATCAGTGTATTTTCTATATTCTAAACTATCTAACCAAACTTAAAAATATAAATTATATTATACACAAAGTTAAATCACATTTAAACAACACTTTACATAATATTGCTAATGCCTTAGCTAAACAAGGTGGTAAAAAATTAAAACTAAAATATAACCTTGACTATCTTTATTTACCTATCTTCTTTATTTAGAAAGAAATTTCAATTATATACAAACTTTATAAATTCTGCAAAAACCTCTTTTCTATTCAAACATTTAACAAACTTCTTTAACTTAAATTACTATGAAATCTTTTTACTATAAACATCTTACTATTTACTGAAATTATTAATTCTTAAAATTCTAATTTGAAACTCTATTCAATTAAAAACAAAATTCTTCTTAATAACTTGCCAACAATGTTAAATTTAAATATTCATTATCCTCTACTCTACTTAACTCCAAATTGCTCCTATTGTAACCAATATGAAAACATCAAACATTTACTTCAATGCTCACTTTACACTTACAATTCACAAAACATTTTCATCAATAAAACTACTAATATTTTAAGCTCTTTAAACTTTTTGGAAACTTCACTGCATACTATAATTCAAATTCTTAATTTACAAAATCTCTTTTCAAACTCTACTATATATAATACAATACTTCTATGTATTTAAGACACAATAACATTTGATCAATATAAACAACTTTAACTAATTCTAAAAAAACTAACTAACAACTTTCTTATCTTCTTATCTAACTCTCTACTTAACTGGTTCAACCTAACTATCTAGCAAACTTGTAATACCAAACAACATGAATGAAAATTAGCATGAGGAATTACTGCTTTTACTAAAAGAAAAAACAATATTCAATTACCTATTATACAATCTTTTAACTTTAATATCAATATATTTGCATTTAATACTGATATTGACCAATTTATTTTTAAAACTTTTTTTCAAAATTTTCCTATATATACCTGCTTTTATTAATTAAAATAATCTTAAGAGTTCTTTTTACCCTCTTCTGTATTTAATGATTATAATAGTTGATTTAACTAAAACAGAAAATTAAAAGTTAATATTATACTAAATATCATTATATATATAGCAACAATAGTATAGTTTAGGAATATTTTATTTATATATTTATATCTAATTAATATATTTATGTATTACTATTTTTTTTACTTGATATTATATAATAATAAAAAAAAGATGAATTACTTCTAAAAGATGCTATAGTTAAATTAAAATAGAAGCAAGAATCTTTTTGCAAAAAATAAACAAAAATCTAACTACAAACACAAGAGAACACCTATATTAACAAAACAGTAATATGAAAAGCAAAGAGAAATTACCAAACAAAAACTCAAGAAAAGATAAAGAAAAACAAAAAAAAAATCAAAAGTATAATTAAAACAAAAAAATAATTAAAAGAACCAAAACAGCAAATATTATTAGAAAAAATCTATATAAAAAACAAAATAAATTTATAAAACATAGCAATATATAATATTAATAATCTCAAAAGAAATAGCCAAAAAATAGAGGTCTTATATGAATGGCTAAAGAACAATAAAATTAACATAATTGGCATAGCAAAAACAAATATCTCAAGCAAAGAAGGTTTTTTTATAACAAATTTTTAGAATAACTACAAAGGGTTTTGGTCAAGTGCAAATCTAGACAAAAAAAAGAAATCAGGCATAAGCATACTTATAAACAAACAATAGAAAAAACATATCCCTTAATCTGTAAGCTTTTCCAGGCAAATTTGCCTGGAAAATTGTTAAAAATATGTTTATGATCTACATTTTTTAAATTTTAAAATATTTAAATAAAATTTTATTTGATAATAT